>VXBX01002369.1:589151-665966 GCA_013400415.1 Scytalopus superciliaris | reverse complement strand
AGCTCTGACATCTGCCACTCCTAAAAGAGCTGAAGATAAATACACAGCTATGCTGTCTGTCCCCTTTCTTCCCATTAAAAGCAGTTTAGTAGCTGACATCCCTAAAGCACTTCAACTTAAATCCTTTAAAGAAAAAAGAGAAAGAGCCTGGGCGTTGTGTTTTGAAGGAAAAAAATGAAGGGATCAGCATTGCTTTTTTCCAGATTGAAATTAATACATTCCTAATATGCTAAAGTGGCTCAAAAATCCAACTTTTTCCTGGAAAAATGAGAGAAGTTTTACATTTGATTCAAGATGATACTACTTTTCTGCTGAAACAGTCGTTCCTTTTTCAGAATCAGCTGGATGCAAAGCAAATCAGACCACAGAAGTCAAGTTTTATCCACTGTAGAGAACTAAATTATTTCTATGCTCATTTCCAGTGCTGACTTCAAAACAGCTCTTCTTTTGTTCCCTAAATATGCATGGGAAGAAAAAAGCTCTTGTTGATCTAAACTGGACTTCAGACTGTTCAGAACAACCTGCTTCTGGTTTGCACACACCTGCCTGGATCTGTAATAGGTTCTAAGATTTTTTTTCAGCAGGTCAATAAACAACCATATCAAAATGCAAAGATGTTATCTGATAGATCACTCTATGCAGAACAATCTTAAATTTTTTTCCAATATATTCACAGAAAGAAATTAAGATTAAACAGCCATCATTAAGTGCAACATATACGAAGACAGTGCAAACAAACTAATGCTACCCAGGACAGTAAACAAAGGTTTTAAGGAGAGCAAAATTATAAGGAAATAGAATTCATTAACAGAAGCAGCCATTTGGTCAAGTGCTAACATCCATTAATTCTGGCAATGCACTATTAGATTCTGCATGACCCTAAGCAGCCATAACTCTTAACAATCCATGAAAAAGTTCAGGAAAATATTATCTGAAATTATCTCTCTGGCTGACTGCACCTTTATATGTGTACTGGACACACATTTCTGCCCAGTCACCTAGTGACAAAAACAACTAAAATAAAAAAATAAAGTGACATTATCTTTGAAAGTTTGTATTTGCCATTTCAGCACAAAATTTGCATAGAGGCCAGCAGCACATCCAAGACTCCTGAGATTTCCCTCAGTTGCACAAGTCCCTCATACGGCTGTTCAAAAACATTTTTCAAGTTTTACTGAATTGTTGATTGTGTTAAAAAAAAAAGTATGCTTCCAACACTCTTGCCTTATCATTAGGAAAAAAAATTTAAAAGATAATAATATTCATGACTTATTCAGTGGCCAAACAGTGTGTTACAAAGCTAGTTCACATCAAAAACTATTCAGTCTATATCTTGGCTGAACAACTGACCGACAGCAAAACAATTTGCGAGATCTCTATATAGAACAATTAGATAGTGACATGAACAACAACAAGGCTTCAGGGGAACAAAAAGAGATGCTACTTAGGCTGAAGTAGATAATGGGAAGGAAAGAACAAGCTTTTAATAAATATAAAGAAAGCAAATGAGTCAGATGCTGAGACGGTCAATGCAGCAAAAAAAGACCAAGTGACTCTTGGAGAAAAGCACTAATGAGGGAGCTGCCACTGTTAAGAGCTTAGTACAGAACTGCACATCAGCTTCACTTGCAACAGAATGAAAACAAACGAACTGGCACCATGGTGTTTCCAAAACTGTATTATTGAAAAAGAATGTAGAACTTTGTCTCACTGTGTATGACCACTTTTTGAATGACTGGATCAGTAATACCACAGGGCTTCAAGTAAGTTCAGTAGCCCAATGAGATGTCAAATAGAGCAGTTAAGTTTTTGCTCTTATTTTGGCAATTTTTTTCTGGCTCTACTGCCTTTTTGGAATGTCTTTTCAGCTTTATATTCACTTTTTCCTTCCCCAGCTGTTACCACTTCTATTGAATTTTTTACTCCTTCTTTTTTCAGTTTGACAGGTGTGTTTCATTTTTTCTGGTTAGTACAATATGCACCTCTCACTAATCATATTGTTCTTCCTTCAGTTATCTTTTGTTCTGAAGAAACAGTCCCTCCCTGCTTAAGCTATTCTGCTCCCAGAATAGTAAAGTTGCCATCTCCCCCTCAGTTCCTTCTACAAAACATCAAGAATGTTTTCCAATTTTTGGTACCAAAGGTGTTGCTTTTTACAGGCCCATCAACATGGAATACAAACACTATGTCCTAGGTCAACTATGGATTCAGATACTGTTGCTTCTTAAGTGGACTCCCATTAATACCCAAGCAGTAAATAAGCACAGCCTCACAACCTGCAGGCTTTAAGAATATTTGATCTGTGGAGTACAAGCTCTGTAAAGTCTACCAGGACAATTTATTTACACAGCTTAGGCAACAATTCTCCTATTTCTTCAATGGCTGTTCAGAAACTGATGAGTTGACTGGGACAACTGTTTCCAGCTTCCATCTTTCCAGAAGGGCTTCTGGAGATGAACATCAGGATCCAGAAGACTTTAGAAGTTAAATCTTTCCTCAGTTAAGTCATTTGCTTCATTTCCTCATTCTAGCTCTCAACCAAAAGGAGACCCTATTTCAGTCTCTAAAGTCTCAAACAGTTTGCCCAACAGACAACTACCTCACTAAGCCAAATAAAAGCAGCCACCAAGAGCATCTGAAGTCTCTAAATATTACAGCTCAACAATCTGGCCTCGTCATCAAGTAGCCATTTTCCTTATCTAGAAGCTTATAATACATCTCCATTGTTCAAGACTGATCTTTAAAACTTACTGTGCACATGGCTCCCATTCTGGTTTTCAACTGATTTCCTCACCGATTTTGTGAATCCATTTACATAAACATTTGCCTGCTTCTTCGTTAATATTTTTCCAGCAAGTGGTTGATCCAGGAGAAAAGACAGCAGCCACTGATGGAAGAGGTGCAATAAATCTGTATCCCTCATTAGGTGAGCTAAGCTTGCCAGGAAATTGCCTCAACATTGCAGAACAACACCGCATAATCTAGGACTAGGGTTAGCTGACTTAAAAGAAAGCTCCATACAAGTACTCTTTAGTGGGAGAAACTCTTGCCCTGAGAATTAAAGTGAGCCTCAAGAGTTCCCATAATTTGAAAGAAACAAAGAAACACAGACACAAATAAACTTCTGAGAAAAAGTAATACTACCATGAAGGCTGTTTCCCTAATTTTAACATGAGTTACTTTCTTATGTGAATGTCACACACAAATTCAGTTACAAGAATCCTGAAATGTAAATTCCATAGCTCTTCCTTGTTTGTGGGGGAAAAAAAAGTTTAAAAACTTCTTAGAAACAAAGCACATTAAGGTAATCTTTTTTTTTCAGGCCTTTTAGTAACAGCTTTCTTTGCAACAAAGACAGATTAGATATTGTCCTGCCCTATGCATCCTGTTCAACACCAAACACCTTGTTATGTCTAAATCCTACCTCCAGAATTCACAAACTACAAGAGTACAACTAATATGTCCAAACACCCTTCTGAATTGAGACAAACACGACATGCTTCACATAAGATGTAGGCCTGTCTTTTTTATCTGCAACAGAAGGTAAAAAAATAACCATCATACTTTGGTTCTCTAAACAACAAAGAATACAGCCATATGTCAGAATTATAATATAAAGGTCATACAGGACCTTTATAGACATACAAAACTGTCACAGATATTTTGCAAAACATATGATTAAGTTAGGGAAATTAGCACCACAAATTCAGAAAAAAAACCTTGCAATTTTGGGGGGGAAAAAAACCCAAAACTACATCAAACTATAAAGTTATTGTTTTAATTGTCTCTTTCCAAGTCGTTACTTAAGGAAAAGAAAAAGCATTTAACTTTCAGGAATAAGTATATCTTGACACTTTGGGCATTACCTATGTGATGCTTTTCAGGCAATGCTACACAAGAGTATACAACTGCAAACCCAAATTCCTAGGCTACCACTACTCTGTGGTTGAATCTTTCCAAGGTTACAGTATCTGTTCCCATACACAGAGCAAAGGTCATTCATACCCATATATATTTGTTAAGTCTCACGACTACATAATGTTCCAAAGCCTCAGATAAAAATGCCCTACAGAAGCACAGCATACTACCATTAACAGATAATTCTCACTCTAGCACGTCTTAAGTGTCGGGATCGCAGATCTGTCGGTATCCAACAGGGCAGTACAGTATCACAAAAAGGCCACAGTACTTACAGCAAAATCACATAAATGAAATACCACTGTCATTCCCAAGGAAACGGTCTTCCAAGATGTGAAAAAAGTACTGGGAGTTTTCAAAAAAGTGTTTTTCCCCAAAGAAGCAATTTAAAATCTCTCCAAATTATATGAATATATGTTTCATCAGAAAGTAATTACAGTGAAACCACATAAATAAGTCAAAACATAAACGGAGGAAATTTCTTTAGAACAAGAACTAGCTTTGACTGGGATTTTCTGATCTTCTTAAGTCACTTAAATTTAACACTGGAGACCAACAAATGAGGAACAGAAAGATAATTTTATCTCTGATGAAGCTCTAACATGAACAGTATTTAACATCAAACTTCATCTGCAACCTGCACATGAAGTGACCACAGCTCTCTTAATCTGTCTTTGCTCAGTCACACAGCATCCTGGCACTGCCTATATAGTTCAGCAATTATGATTCACTAGCAAAACTTAGCCATGGGATATGTTTGGGGTGATACCTGATTGGAGTGTTGTCATCTGCATTTCTGGTTCCAGCAGTGTCATGTCGATCCTTTTCTCAACAGCTACAAGCCCTTAAAGATCTTTCTTTTTTTAGAGATAAATTGATGTAGATATGTTTTTTAAAAATAAAAATAAAATCCAAGAGGACCTCTCAACTTTAATCACATTCAAAACTTGGACGAAATTCTCATCCTTATATATGAAAACTGTGCCTAGTGAGAAAACTCAATTCTTTCAACATGCAGTTCTCTGCTTATTCACTACAGGCAAGTTGGAACAGCCCAGAATCAAATTACTGCTAGAAGAAAAATGAATACTCAAAGGAGAATGCAAGATGTGTAGTTTGCAGAAGTAAGGTCCGCCCCTTGATGTTCTGTAAGTAAAAGGGGGAAGGGAGGGGTCAGAGACACCAGAACTGGCAGTTTTTCCCCCTTTTATAAGAGGAGGATGACGTCTTGGGCAGACTTTCAACCCCCTAAGGGGCTCTGCTGATGAGGCAATTTCGTTCCAAGGACAAGGAGACCCAGTGTTAACATAAACATGCAGACATCCTCAGCTTTGAAACAACAAGGGCCACAAACATATACATCCTGTTGACAGATCAGCCTCTTTTCTTCGGTCATTACCAGTCCTTTTTCTTAATAATTAAACTATTCTCGTAATCAACTCCTATTGTTAATCAGTAAAGCTGAGCTACCCTAACAGATGGTAGTGTCTGTTTCTTAAAAACAACGAAAAAATCCATCCTTTCTCATTCAAACTCTTCCTACTGTGGATCACACCCTCCATCTAACCAGTCTAGAGGTTACCAAAAAAAAAAAAAGTCATGTTTCCCACATCCAGATGAACAGTTTAAAATTATTTGGGATAGTAGACAAAACTTTTATAGTCAAATATTTCTTGAGTAAAAGATAAAAATAGAATTAAGACTTTCCTTGCTAGATAATTCTAGCTCCCAACAGAAAGGAAATTCAATTTTGGTCTCTAAAGAGTCTCAAGTAATTTGCCCAACAGATAATTTAATTATCTTCACAAACTAATTCCAACGCTTCTGTCCCCAGAGCAGTTTTCCCTTATTCCCCATCTTTCCATAAGGCTCATCATCAGTTCTCATTAGGTCATCTCAGTAAGTAACTGCACATATGTGCACCAAGCCCAAAAACATATTGAGCTGTACATTTAAGATACAGACCCACTGACCAATTTTTAGATTCTAAATCCCTTTGTAGCAAGTCAGAATCCCTCTCCTGCCACCACAGTATTCATAAGAAAGAGTAACTGGGTGGGCAAAACTGCTTAAACACTGTTTTTTGACCCCTCCAATCTTAAATAATTCCAGGGCTTCCCTAGCACTCAGATGCAAGAGCTCCCCAGCAGCTGCTTGACCGCTGAGAGAAGAGCAGGGCAGGTTTCAGCCACATACCTTCCTTCCCACAGAGAACCACCTCTGGGGCTTTAGAGGAGGCAGCAAAAACTATTTTATCAGCTTTAAACAATGCAGGAAAATTATTCACGGTGATGATATTGTAGTATTTATCTGATTTCCACACTCACTCCTGACATCACTAGTGTGTTGTAAAAGGACAGGAATCAGCTCCTTTGGGACTCCCTCGTACTCAAACGCCACCTATGCAGTCTTGCATTTGCAGCCAGACTAAGCAAAAACTGCAGGCCTGAACGTTCATTCTCAATGTGTAAATCTTATGAAAAGGCACTGCCAGTGGTGCACTGTATCCCAAGAATTTAGAGACATAAGTAACAGAAATAAGTCACTTTAACACCCCCCCTGAATATCCATATTCATCAAAAATAAAGGAAACCATCCGTTTTCAGCAGAATGTACACTTACTTGTGTGGTGATACATGGAAATATAAAAGGAAGCAGTATGTGTGAAGTGGGATAGAAATCTTTCCTACAGTGCCCAGGAACATCACAACTCCCTGAAGTATGTACCTGTGCAGTGCTGGTGACCATGAACAGACATATGAAATTTAAAGCATTAACCAGGATGTTGCTTATTTGACCAGCAAGGAAGGTGAAGATTGCACTACCAAATGTCTTTGGACAGTGATTTCTTCATTATCCTTTGTGGCAACGTACTGATTGTGGCAGGGGGTGAGTTACAGCTGCAGAAGTGGCTGACAGTATCCCAATAAAAATGAGTTACAGAAAATTAGACACTTCCATAAGGAAGCATTACAGAAGCAGCACCGATCCCAAAGCTAGCATTCAGTCTGCTAAGTACTAGCAGCAATTGCTATTGTGAAATAGTGCAGTCTTTCCTGGTGAAGCATCCACTCTCTGTTTAAGTAGAACAGATTGAGAATCCTGCTGAATGGCATTCTCCCTTTAAAGAGCCAGACTTCCTTTCCCCACTCCTACCTTTAATACTTAAAACAGCAAAACCGGCAACAGACGTCCTTACACAGACAAAACAGCTGCCCAGATTTGGGCCAGACCTGTTTAGCAAGCAGTTTAAATTCATGAAAAAGGAATGTTTTTCAAACAGCTATCAAATTAAATGTCTAATGTCCATCCATCAGCTCTGAAGCTTGAAACCTCAAAGGCAAACTGAAAAAAGAGAGAAACTGGAAAGGAAAAAGAGAAGGGAGAGGGAATATTACAAATCAGTGACTGGAGAAGGGCATTAGTCTTGTTCACTTGATCAGGAACAAACAAAAACTTTGTTGAGAGCTAACTTGTTAAAGCCACCACATTAAAGCTGCCTTTGGCATTATCCTTTACAGCTCAGTTATTCCCCCACCACTATTTAAAAGTTTGTTTAAAATATTTCAAGGAGATTACCACTTTTCAGCTGTTTGGTAGCTCCCATCGGTAACAGGCCACTCATTTCCATCATGCTCTCAATCTCATAGCTCTATCAGAAGTTTTCAGACAGCATGCTAAATTTATAGTCTCCTGGGACATAAAGTCTCTTAACACAAATCTATCCAAGACAGACTGGTTGTTTTTATTCTAGCAACCATTGCCCTTACTCTCACACAAGAGAAAACAGCAAGTCTCATTGGAATGTGTGTGAAGGATAGATCAGAGAAAGCTATATATTTCCTGTATTTTTCTTTTTCTTACAATACAGACTTAATCTTCACATGTAAGTTCTGGATGAGGCAGTTACCACTGCTTGGTAATTAAATGTAACTGACTTACACTATTCCAGAAGGCAGATGTATACTAAGAAAAAAAGCCAAACAACCAAAGAAAAACAAAAACAAAAACCCAACCAACCAAACAAAAAACCAAAACACCAAAAACCAAAACCAAACAACTGCAAAAATTGAGAAAATATTTTTGGAATACTCTCATCTCTTTAAAACCCTTTCTCAGCAATGAAATATCATCCTTGATGAGTAAACATGTCTAACTTCCTAAATGAGTTCACAAGTCACATTATTCACTTTTTTAAAGGGCTGTTTATGACATGATTTTAAGAAAACATTATTAATTATTTTATTAACATTATTTTCTAAAGTCATGATAGCAAGAAGACCCTTACAAAATCTGCAAACCTCCTGTAATACACTATATTTGAAATATTTGAAACTAATATTCAATGCAATGACAATTCAGGATGGGAAAGGGAAAGAAGGGGAGGGAGATAGGAATGCCTAGCCTAATAAAACAGTTATAGGAGCGGTCACTTACACAATTATTTAAAATAAAACTATGTGCCCTGAACTACTGTATTTTAACAGTAAATGGGTATAGGAACCCAGGCACTAAATCAGCTCCTCAGGCACATTAAAAAAGCTCAGCTCTGCAATATGTGAGTGTAATTAACAACAGCTTATGTAGCAACTATTTATCCCATGCTTCCTACAGTCCTAACAGGAGTACCTTCTGATACCTAAGGCACATGCCTGTTATGTGACTTGAGTCATACTGAAATTTCATGCATTCCAGACAGTCTCTCTTCCCCCAATACATATGGTACTTTGTAGAAGGCAAGCATTCCAGATTAGTAAACCTGAAACACTGACAAGCTGGTACAAGCTTCCTCCAAACCTGTAATCATTAAACCCAACAGTTCATTCAAAAGAATGCTACTCATCTTAAACAAGCTTACAGTGAGAAGAAACAAGGACTGTCATAGGATTCTAACACAAGGGTTTTCATGACCTCTGGACAAAGATAACTATGAATTCATCTGGGGAAAATGAGTTGAGAGAGGGACAGTAAGATAATGGAGCAATTACCGTAATTTCAATTGAAAGTTGAATAGGAGGACACCTTTTTTTAGAAATTACCAAACTGAATAGAATTTGTATATTCAGGACCTGGTATTTTCCTCTTTCTTTTGTAAACACATTCATCAGGGACTTGCTCTAACCCTGCCCTAAGGGTTGGGAAAAGTTATCTTAGCATCTTAGTACTGGTGACTGAGAAAAATCAAGATATACTGAAGAGCTTCAGATGACTGTGTAATGACCAGTTTTTGGCTTGTGTGGCAACAAATGAGTCAGTCACAGGTAATCTCTCATATGTTAAAGACCTTGATGAACACGGGTAGAAAAGGACACGAAATATGCATTCTGGGTAGAAAAGGAGAAGGAACATGCCTTTTGGGTAGAAAACCACTGTGAAGCACAAATTAAATAACTACACCTTAAATGTCCCATTAAGCTTGATGTATGAATAGAACCTAACAATTGTGTCAAAATGGTTTACTAACACCTTATCACATAAGGCTTCCTTCCACTGAAGTGACAAAAAATTGTTTCCTAGCTATCTCTTATGTTCAAATGCTTCATATTGGAACTCCGTATCTTACTGTATTTTAATTTAGTGTTACTTAGTGATAACTATTCAGTCAAGATGTTCAAGGTCTTCACACCCATGTATCTAGGTGTACCAATCCTAGGTACCTTATCCTACAAGGATAATGCACAGCTGTGGTAAGGGAGAATATGAAGAGAAGTTTGGATCTGAAACAAAACAAAACGGACAAGAAAACCCCCAGAAACTGTCTCACTGCTCTTCAGTTCTAAGAGAACAAAAAAAAAAAAATAAAAAAAGGAATCTGCTGTCCTAGGGCATATGGCAGCATGTGTACACAGGACTGCACTCCCAGTCCTCCCAGGGGATACATAATTCCATGATGCTTCACAGGCCAAAGAAATTTCTATTTTAACTCTGCTAATAGTTTCAGTTCCAGGACCACAGCCTGAAGTAAATTCAGTATAAATCCATGTAATACTTTCCTAAAGATATCTACAGATAAGCAAAGTCTACTTAGCAAAAGTTACACAAAGAGTTAAGCTGTTAGAAGTTCTCTGCCTAAGTAGTTAGTTTAGTTGTGAGTCAGCAGTGTCTGTCTCAAACTGCAAACAGGAGCCCCTTTGACACAGATAGGCAGCTTCCAGCAAGTCTCTTACTTACCATCTCCTCCTCTCTCGCTGCCACTCAGCCTGAATCTTCCTCATAGCTTGAATTTGGCAAGTTGTCACAGAAGCAGTTTCACTGCACAAGATATGCTTCTACAACCACTTTGGATTGCTCAAATGTCTAAGTGGATTGCCATCTCAACTGGGAGATCATCTCAAAAGGGTTTTTACCATGTCTGAAGCCAAGGGCACAACAACAAAGCTACATCATATTTAAAAAAAGGAGCTTTAACAAGCTCAACAGCTTTCAACAGGTGTGCCACCTCCATCCCAAGATAACGGAGAAGTTCCCATTTGAAGGAAGACATTTATTAATTCAAAATGCACCAGCTATATTTCTCAACAGCTCACTAAACAAAGTGTTCTATGCTGTGACAGTTTGCAAACAACCATATTTCAACAGCACTTCTCAGTCCCATAATACTTTAATGAATGTACACACAAGCAACACATAACATACTGCAGCCTAGGAGAGAAGGGCATTGTGTACCTTCAAAGATAAGGAATATTCAGGTAACCTAGATCAGGGACCTTGGACTTTATGCCTTGTCTGAAAAGCTGACCCTCCAGCAGTAAAACTTCCATTACTGTGCTGAGCCCTGATAAAGAATCAGCTGTGAAGAGACCCACCTAATGAGTCACTTCCGGGAATATCCTAATTTTCCTTTGCAAAAGAAATGGGCAGGTGTTCCTTGTCAAATACTTTTTAACACAACTCTGTTTCAAGCAGATTTGCAGCCCACAATGATATAGCTCCAAGGTTGAGTCCATAAAATAACATCATTCTGATAGAGGAAAACCATCTATTTCTGTAAAACATTACCAATATTGAAACTTATCCAAACAACTGAATCCTCTAAAGACCCTTTCATTCCTGTAGCAGAGTACCCTTTCCTCTGACCATAACCATACCATTCAAAGTGCTGCTACAAATTTCATTTTTATGAAAGGTACTCTTACCTGTTCCAAACACTAGTATCCCTTTCCTTGTGGCATCAAGAATTAACTGCTTCTTCCCAATTCAGGACCCTTCATCATGCCTAATTCACTAAGACAAGAACTGTCTCCAGAAAAATTGCAATGTCACCTTCAGGTGGCCAGCTGTCAGGTGTTGGATACAAAAGCTCATATGCTTTTCCCATGTTGCCTTCAAGCTCTCTATCAGTTTCAATACTATCTTAATTAAATTGCATTTGCTCTTCTTGTCTTCATAACTATAAAATGCCCGAGTGTGACACTAGTTGAGATGTGCTGAGATCACAGTCTACCATGCTAACATTCCAATTTTCTTCTCTTTTATTTACCATCACCACCTTTATCTCCACCTGTTGTCTTTTATCTTACATTTAGAAGACTGCAAACATTAAGGATTAGAAGCTTTTTGTTCTGTTTTTGCAGTTTCTATTTTTTTTTCCATTTTTAAGGCCTGTAAACATAACTGTGATCGCATAATGGTACAATGTATATGAATGAGGAAACTTTTTTTATCCTCTTAAAAAACAACATTTTGGGTTTAAATTAATTAATTCTTCCAAACAGCAAGATACTCATACACTATTCAGAGAATGGCATGCTTAGTTTCCAGAGAGAAAAATCCAGGCATGTTAAGTGAGGTATCCCTCTAAGCCAAATTACTATCTTACAGTGCACATGCTCTAAATCTCTTTACCATAAGCATTATGTTTTGGCTATAAAGCCACACCAAGGGTTCCCAGCATTTCCAGTATGCTGCACCATGCAACTCTATAATGTCCAACACTATAAGGCAAGACCTTCATAATACCAAGAGTCACCAACACACACCTAAGAGGATGGAGTGAAGGGAGATCACAAAAAGGGAGTCACAAACGGAAGCCACTACTTATCAAATGGTTTCATCAGTCTGTCAAGGGATGAGGCTGAACATGCAAAGGCTTTCATGGCAGTCTGGTGTTCCTGAGCTTCAGACAGTTAAGAGTCTTTCAAAGGCAGAAATTCTGGTCACTGAGTGACCCTGTACTTTGCCACTAAACTGTCACACACTAAGTAGCTGCCCATAAGGTACCTGCAGCTCTCACTCTGGGATCAGAAGGCCTACTGGGATATTAACTCTAGGTCTTGTTTCTCCTTCCAAGAAGTCTGACAGAACCTTTCAGACATTTGCAGTGCGAAAGTTACTCACCCTTCATAAGGCAAAGAAAAACCTACAGATGGCTACAATCTGAAGACAAGCTAACACTTCCTTTGATTGACCATCTCAGCTTTGCACAACATTTAGTCACCACAAAGTATATGGTAGCTCTGTCTGGTATTGACCTAAAATAATGATATAAAGCACTTATCACTGGAGCTCTATCGAACTTCCACAGTGAGTAACATCAATCCTTCCAGTTGAACAACGTAAATCAGTTTTGTGAACTCTAGATTATTAGTTCTTCCTAAAAAAAAACATTTTAAGAAGCAATAAAAAGCAGACCTGTCATGAGAATACATAACATGACACCCCCCCAGTCCTTGGTGAGGACACACTACATGAGTGCACTGTCCCACTCACCATTCTTCCTCTCACTGAGTGGAGGCAGGTTGGGGTTTCGGCCATGGTGGAGGTTGAGGGTCAGCTCGGGCTGCAAGGAGAGCTCCTGCAGCTCATTGGCAACAGCTTCGCTCTGGGGGCTGGGGGCCGCCGAAAGAGACACCAGCACCGGCTCGTCATCATTTTCGCCAGCCCCTCCTCCGTCCAGCCCATTTCCAGCAATGACGGAAGGGGGCAGGCACACCACGCCGGAGAAATCCACTTTGGCTTTCGTGATGGCAACCTGCAAGACAAACCAGACAAAAATAAACCATAAATCTCACATCAGAGTCTTAGTCATATGTCCAGTTCATCGCGGTAATCTACATTATAGAGAAACATGTTCAGTGCAGTTCGTGTTATCATCATCAAGCCAAATCCAACTGTGATTGAAACTTGCTAAACTCTGCAGTTTAAAAACTTACATAAACCTCCCAACAGCATCACTGTACCTACTGATGAAACTACAGATTATTATCACTTTCTTAAAAAGTATGAGAATATTCTCAACTTCTGGTACTTTAGGAACCCAGTCTTGAGAAGACACAGATAGGCTGTTTTCACTGGAACAACTCAATCTAGAACCTTGCTGAACTCTTGACTACTGTCCTTTTGTATTAACAACAGTGTTTTAACAACTGTGTATTTGAAATCCAGTCGGTAAAGCAATCCTGGAAGGACAACTGAGTACAATAAATGAGGATCTTCAGGTAAAATCAACTGCATTTGAAAAAACAGTTCTCTTGTTTTGTTCTCTCTTCCCCATTCATGATCAGTGAAAAAGAATAAAAGAAAAATATTCCAAGTAAAGTAAACAAAAATCTTTCCTGTCTAAAACCTCAGCTATGGTAACTAAAATGTACAATATATAAAGGGCTTTAGTGAAATAAGCAATTTTAAAGTGTTTCATTATATTTTCATATTCTTTAAATAAGTATTCAATGTTCAAATTAAAATTCTTTTCTGTTCAGTAATTTAAACAGAAACAAACCAGCTGTAAGTCTCCACCAAAATGGTTACTGTGTCAACATTTAAACAGTAACAGACATTATACAAGGGCAATCATATTTGGTTTTGATTAATGAAGACGGAAGTCTCCTGCTTCTTAGTATGCTGCTGTTTCACCTAGTCTAAACTCGGAAGACTCTGCTGCACTGTCGTAATTTAGCAAGCAAAAGGTACTTCCAGAGGCTAACCTTCAGCTTCAAAAAGATGCAGGTAAAGCAACCTGCAAAGAAACGAAGTAAAAACCATCAGGATAATCCTCCGGGATTCAGTCAAAAAGCATAAACTTGGAACAACATTTTTAACAATACAGTTTTTTTATTAAGTATTCCCCAGTTAACACTCATAATTAACCTGAATGACTGTGACAATGTCAACAAATTGACAGCTGACAAAGAAGTTCAAATAGTAGTTTTCCCTACTTGCATTTCAGTTTCATGCTTCAGTTGATTAGTAACATGTGTTCTATAATATCCAGAACAAAGTCGTAAGTGGCAGTATATGTGTTTCAAAAATTTGTTCAGTGCATATTTAAGACAACAAGAATTTACCAGTAACAAATATACATTACTTCACCCACATTGTCATACACTCAATCCCAGGACCCTATGTCATGATCTGAAGGGAAGGAAAGAAAAGAAGGGTGGATAAAAAAACCCCAGAAAACAACAAAAACCACCAACTGAAGCTGGTGCTTGTTAAAACAAAACAAATGACACTAAGCCAAACCTTACTGCCACATGAAGCATTTGCTTTTACTTCAGTTAAAATTTCGTTAGAAAGTGTCTGCTCCCTCCTTGATATTTTTCCTGTCCAAAATAAACATAGAATCATATCCATTTGAAAGCAAATTGTTAATGGTCATCTGAACAGAGCAAAAATTCGGATCATGCCCTTCTCTCTACAGTGGATAGAGAAAACCTGAAAACACACACTCTTAAACCACAGACTTCAAAGAACAGTTTGGTAAGCTGCAATAATTATTGCAGAGGCTGGAAAGAGTTAAATCATGACAATATAGTTGGCCTCAAGCCCTGTCCCTGTAGGATGGGAAGCCTGTGGAAAGGGGCTAAAAGGAAGAGTAATTGCTCAGGTAGGAGGCTGGCTGGTAAGGACTGCTGTCACCATCTTAGAGGAGCCAAAGCCAGCTTGCTGTATCGCAGGAGATATACTGGAGACATTACACCTTGCCTACTTCCACACGATGGTCAGACCATGCGGAAGGACAAGTGCAGCCAGGCCTGAAATCACAAACAGGTGACAGATATATCTAACACTCACCGTGCAGGGATTTGGAATGGCAGGAGACTCAACCTTTCCTCCTCAATCTACCCTAAAAGAGAAAGCTTTCCTTCCCATCTTCCCAAAAGGGGAGAAAAAAAAATGTTCATGTGTCGCAAATATGTAAGATGTGCTTCAACTAGGTAAACAAAAAATGTCCTTAGGAACTTCTGACATAATGGGTTTTCTTTTAAAGAAATTTGTAACCTACATGAACTAGGAAAATCACATTTCAAACACTGTTTTAACAACAGCACTGTACAACAGAATCTACTTCCCTAATCTGGATATATTCACATTAAACAGACTACTGAAAATGTATCATTTAGGTAAAGGCACAGGACCAAGCCAGAGTAAAAGCAGTCCAGTCAGGCCAGCTATAACAAGACGTGGAGCAAGAGATCAGTGCTCACACACCAGTTTGTTCTGTGACCTTGAGCAACACCATACCTAATGGCGTTAACTGGTATTAAAAACCAGAGTTTCTCCAGTAAATTGTCCAGTGAAACACTAGCACAGCAGCTGGATTATCTAGAGTTGTACCTGGACCTGCACATTTGCTAACTTATGCAGAAAACTATACAGATGGAAGGTATCTTAATCCTAGTTGGCATGTCATCCAGTGTGTCCCACATCAAAGGAACACAGCTTAAGCAAACCTTGATTTAACATTCATTCTTGCTCCTCCACTACATCCTGCTGATTCAGCTGAAATGCAATTTTTTCTGGGTTATTTTTCATCTGGATCAATTCCTCCATACAAGGCATAGCTGAACCAGCAAAGTACAGTGGAACATCGCCACAAAACACAAAAAAAGTCAGTCTGATTGCGCATCTCAAACAGTCTGGACAACAACTCTGTTACTCCAAGTAGTGTTGCAGCTCAAATGAAACTGAACTGGGATGAACCACTAAATGCATTAGGTAAGCCTGCCTTCTCCTTCCTCCACATCACCTCCCATTTCAGGCTAGAAAAAGAGTCTGCAATGACACACGAAAAACCAATGAGAAACCTGACCCAGGTGTAAAAGCTGGTCTTTTGGTTCACATTGCTGCTAAATCAGGTTCCTGGTGCAGTTTGCCATGCTGCACCACCAAGACTTGTGCCAGCACTTACCAAGGGAGAGAACCAGCTCACACCATTAGTACATACAAACATGTAGCTCTGCCTAAGGGAAAGAGAACTCTTTTTCAGATCAGTTCCAAGCCTTGGTATGTATCATATCCCCACATTAAATTAAAAAAAAGCATCCAGTCCTCAAGACTACAATAAAAGCTATAATTGGATGAGTTTGATTTTAATGTTTTCAATTAAAAGCCTGATGAGGGCATAGAGGGATTTGAAAGACGCTTTGAGGATTTACAATCATTCATGCTGCAATATTTGGAAGTCCTGTGAAAGACATGGAATCCTTTTCTGCAACCAACGTAAGACCGTTTCCAGACTTCCCAGACAGTCATACCACTCTATAACTGTCATTATAGAATGATCAATCAGTTACACACATTAATATTTAGAACCTAATTAAAATTTTACAATGTTTGCTTTCCTATTTCTAAACAGACTAGAAACTTTCCCATAAAGAAATGTGCCATACCATGATCTTTAAGTGAGTCATCCAGAAGCTGATGGACAGTATTAAGAGCAAGTATTTCTTACCCTTGATAAGGACTTCAGCGTGAGTACCCTCAAAGATTTCTATCTGCTCCCTAACCAGGCAAAAGCTTTCTATCATGGCATGTTTCTACTTTTGGGGTAGTTGCTTCTAAGACAAGAGTGGCTGTGATACCACAGACGTTCTACAGCAGCAACGCCAGCTTAAGCAACTCTTAAGTCCTTCACTGTCTAGCTGCTCATTTCTGTCCCTACACTGACCCTTCTTCAACTGGGGAATCTATTTAGCTGAAAACCAGCAATTTTTCCCTCAGTATTCAAGGTCAGTCCCCCAGTCCATTGTCAACTACACACACAGCTGTGTCACCATAATGCATGTGTCCATGTCCAACACAAGTGTCGGGAAGATTAAACTAATACCATGTTCAGATGGCTGCTACCAAAAGTAATCATCCTGATTTCTTTCTTACTTCCTTGTGCCTTACAGTCCCTCATGACAGCCAAATCTTTGTGTGGCTGGGTGGCAAGCCAGATCACCAACAGACACAGATTAAAACTAGTAGCCTGTGTGTGTGGCCAGGTCAAATTTAACACAAGTTCCTTGATCTGGTTCAGCTTGTGCTGGCCAACGTACAGTCAGGAATGAGCAGGCTGGACTGCTCCTTTTGTTGGCAATGCCAGTTTAGTGTCTAACCAGAGGATGTGGTTGCATGATACAGCTAAATTGGTTTAAGCTCTTGCCAAAAGGGGCAGTCTTAGATGCGTGCCTTTGTTGCTTCCTTGTGCCAATACTGGTGCTCGCCTGCCCCTATGATGGGATGATTAATGGAGCTAAAATTACAGGAAACTAACCCTAATCTCTTCTCCCCCTCCCAGTTTTCTTTTCACTAGCTTACTGTTGGTCAGACAGGTCTCCACACTGCATGTGTCTATTTTGTTTCCCTTTCACCTCCCAGGGTTTGAGCTTTCCTTCAGTGATCCTGGATGAACAGCTTTAAGAGAAATCTCTGTAAGCAATTTTCTCATACTGTAAATGCAAAGTAGAATACCTTTCTCACCAACAAGTAAGCTAGTCAGGTTTACTATGTGTTTACTGTGATGCAGTGCTGCAATGGCAAAAGGATGCACTTAAAAAGCTACCATGTAGAACAGCTTCAGAGCAGTTTAGTCTTTGCAGTTTGCAAGTTTGATAAAGGTAATGTATTTCTAAAAACTCCTAAGGGCTATGGTTCTTAATCTTGTACCTTGTGCAAAACTGACTCTGCCACGTTTGTTTGTCTGAAATTGAAGTGTCTTGAATGCCTTCAGAACTCAGAAATGGGTAAGGTGTATTTATATATTTAGAGCAGTGTCTACTGTTTCTTTCGAGCAGTCCCATCTTCCCCATAGTGTCATGGTTTGTGCTTGTATTGTTGTAAGTGATTTTGTGCTTTACAGCAACATAATTTGAGCACTCCTGGCTCCTGAGAGCATGCTGTTGCCCCTGCATGACTTTGGCAATATTAACGTGGTCATGGCATAATCAAGATCTCGACAGTCAGTACTTAAATGAACCAAAGAATAGTATCACCTTCCCTAACATGAAATCTCAATAATCAAAGTAAAATGTGTAGGAATTTAAACGTAAAAATTAAAACATAAAAGTAAATTAAAAATAGGTACGTAAAAATCAGAGAAGCACAGGGCGAGGGGATGGGGGGTGTGTTGGAAAAAGCACAATTCCCAAATCAAGAAAGGACACATCTCTAAACAGTTTTCTCTTGTTTGCATTTTAGGGCTGAGTTGCCAGGGCAATTGTAATTTCCTACTGATTTAAGAATTGCTAAGCAACCTCCAGCACCTAACAGCAACAGCATGTGTGTGCAGCTGGGCTATTTTGAGAAGACAGGTTTTTGGGTTTTTTTATTTTAAACTCAAGAGCAGTGTTCTGTTAAATGATGATGCCAGCTGAGATCATTCAGCCAAGAGAAGAGGCAGTCTTGGGGCAAAGTGGCTTTAAGTGGACAAATCTTTGAAATGAGTGAGAAGACTGGAAGGGAATGCCATGACATGCCAAAAGGCAACTACATCCCCCCCCGTAATCACAAATCAAAGAATAACCCAGGAGAAGTGAAGTTTTCAGCAGATGGAAGCAGAAGCATCACATTAGCTTCATAAGCTACAACAATAGTGAGAAATATTCCTTTTTTCTTTAGATATCAAAGAAAAATCACCAACAGGAAGACCTCCAAACTTGTATTAAAAAATTATTTTGTTTCCCAGCAGTCAGCTTAACTCAGACACACAACTGGCAGGCTTATTTCTCCAGTTAATTGAGAGTTAATATGTAACTGTCCATAAAGCATACATAATATACTAAGCAACAAGGCAAACATCACAAAGACTGTACCCTGGAGGGGGTACAGTCTTGAGGACTTGTTCCTGAGGAACCACTTTAAGTTAAGAAACCAAACTATGCAGACCACTAAAGAGAGACCTTCCTAGATCATGGAATTTTGTTTTAACACACACATTCCACAGGTGTTTGTCTTCTGCAAAATGAACCTGTCATCAGCTTCCTTCACTTTCACAGTAACTGGGGGCAGGAGGAGGCAAAAGCAGTCAAAATGTAACCAAATTAATTCTGGATTAGAACTAGTGATTTGAGGGTGTAAACTGTCTATCTTACCATAATCACAAGCCACTACTCTATGAGGACTGTATTATAAAAGTAGAGATTGCAACACGTGAACAGAGATGCTGATAAAGCACAAATGAGTACAACTTTATCTGAATCTGTATGTGTAATACGTCAATAACAGTACAGTTAAGAAAGGATATATTTGAATCATCACAATCTCTCTCTGCTATCACCTCCAGCAAATCTATCAGTACAAGACTCAAAACATGCTTGGGCCAGCAAGAAAATGGCAAGAAATATTATCAGACAAAAGGCATGAACAGCTGTATAGAGATGTGAGGACCTGAGGAAGCAAAGATGCACATCTAGAGCAAAGCAATCAACTGCACAATCTATGCTGTAGACAAAGCCTCACACGTGATTTTAATAACCTCTCATCAAGAATGGTATTTCTTAAGCCCTAAATATTTCCTTCATAACATATTTGTTTCACTCAGTCCAGCAGTGATAGAAAGTCTTTAAGAGGTCTTGAAAAATCATCATTAAACATTCATTTCTTAAAGCCACTAAGAGCAGGCTAAGAAATGTAGTTTGTCATTCCAGATATTTTTTAAGAAATACTTTTCATGCTTCAATATGTATTTGGAGGAACTTTGTGGCTTTCAAGCTCCTGATCTCTGGGCAAACGGAAGAACTGATAATACCAAAGCCAGTTTTGAGATTCACAATGATATTTATAATAAACAACCCTTGCTGAAAAAAGAATGTACTCTCTACCAATTTCTGAAGTTCTTATTTAAGCTCAAAACATGAATGAGGAAGACATTCTTCTGATTTCAGATGATGTTGAGCCTTAAACTGGTGAAGTACTTTATAGACACCTCTTAGTGTGCTGAATGATCTAGTCTGTGAGACTGAAGATAATGGCTACTGAAGAAACAATTTCTACCAAAGTTCAAAGAACAGAAGAGAGCAAAAAAAGATGTGATGTTCAGGTGTCATGTGTCAATAGGTACACTAGTATATTTTAGGCCTTGGCCATGATATAGCTCAACATCATAATTAGAAGAGGAATCCAGCCTTCTGCTACTGTGCTATTTGTTCCTGAAGCTTTCCTTTTGTCTGATCTAATGACTGTGCACCCATGGGGTGACTCAGGTCAGCCAAACCAGCAGACAATTCACTCTGCAAAAGATTAGAAACCATTTTTTCCAGGATCAGTCAGCTAGCTGGATGTGCCCTGAGGCTACAGAATCATGAGCTCTGATGCAAAGGAAGAAGCAGAAGCACACAGCTGTGCAGAGGTTTGACCAGCCTTTGCAACAGCAGCACACTGAAAGATCAACTTAACTGCAATGTCAAAGAGCACACTTAAACATCCAGCAGCGATGCCAACTTAAGCAGCCTGCTACACATTCCAACTCTCATACCTTCCTCATTGTGAAACCAACATAAATCTTACAAAGACAACATGTACTGGCCCAGATGAAAAATAATCTAGAAGAAAACACTTCTTTCCAGGAGCATGTGTTCCCCAGAGTGGCTCACCATGGCCACAGAAACAGCTATGCCAGCAAACGGAGCGGAGAAAGGGAGCAAGCTGTTTGAGACTGCACTGCTGCCAAAGAAATGCACGAACTGCAGTGTGTTTAGAACAGGATTGCCTGTTTTTCCACCACCTTCTGACTGACTTCCTTGCAACTGCTGTCTGATGCGTCCTTTAAAGTTCCCTTCATGTCAGAGGCAAAGCATTCCTTCCCACCCCATGGGGCAACTAGTGGAAGCAACGGATTCAGCCAGCACAAAGGCATGTGGCAATGGATGCCAACTACCGATGGAAGCAGGGAGGCTGCAGCAAACTAGAAAAGGGAATGCTGACTATCTGCAGCCAGATGTGAGCTTTGACTTGGAAACTGATGGCTGAGAAAGTATGAAGCAACTCTTACTGTATGTAGATTTATGGCCGACTGGGATAAGCAAGTCACTGGACAAAACAAGAGTGGAATTAAGGCCTCAAAAGAAACAATACACTTTCAAACACACAAAATTTGGAAGTTGGGACAAGAACTAGATGACCTAGGACATAAAATGGTGACTTGAGCAAGAATGGAAAGACAGCTCAGGGAACAAACCTAGACTAAAATAAAGGAAAATCATTTTTAAAAGTTAAAAAAAGAATTAAAACAAGATAAAGTAGTTAGATTTCAATTAGTTCTGTTCCTGGCACAAGCATTCATGTCAGCACAAAGCAGCAGGCAAAACTGCAGAACTTTTAGAATCTTAAGGATTTTATGGCAATGTTTTTTGGCAACTTACTTTAGTGTGCCTGAGGAAGTAATTTTATATTTTAACTAATTCGCTCTGATTCTAGGCTGTGACTGAGAGTGTAGGTCTATATTGTATCCCCTCACCTCAGTTTGAAACTCTCACCTTCTTGCCTTCAAGCAGTGACTGCAGCCACAGAACAAGTCAATTCAGCTTGCTGTTCTGATGGAAAGCTACACCTTGAAACATGCTTATTTTCCCACTGTGCTAGCAATCTGAACCCTGCAACCACAGATTCGTTAGGTCTCATTAAAAAACAAACAAAAACTTACAAAACAAAACAGAAAAAACCAAACAAACAAAACAAGAAGAGCAGGGCCTGCTGAAAAATGACAGCTTTCAGTTAGCTCAAGTTAAGTACAGTGTGAAACCAAAGCAGGAACAGTCTGCAAGAAGTTTTCTGACTCCAGTCACATTCTTTACTCATGACAGTATGAAACTGTCTACAGAAATTAAACCAATCTGAACTTACTTTGTCACTCCTCCCCACCAACAGACATTGGGTGTGGAATTCAAATGTCTTTGCATTTATTGGTATCTTCTCCTATCCAGCATGCCATTCATTAAGTGGAAATCCCAGCAATTGAGACTGAGTTACTAGATACTCTGTTCCTTTTTTCCCCACAAGAGTTGATTTTCCACCCTTGGATTTCCCCCCTGCTGAAAAATTGGTAAGATTTTTCTTTAGCAATTCATAAAACACCTATTGATATTACCATCTTGCTTAAGTTAACCAATTTATTGAAAAGAAGTGGCAGGTATTCAAGGGAAGCTCCTTAACATGTAAACCTAACCTATGTGGGTAAAGAACATGGTGGAGGGGTGGCAGAATTGGAACTGCTGCTGGTCTTTGCCAACTCCAAGTATACCAAATTCAACTTTCACTGCTTCCTTCTTTAAAACAGCAAGTCTTACTAATTGCTCAGCAGCATTGAAAAGTGACAAGTGTGCTGTTTATACTATTAGCACTATAAAGTCCTTGCTGCACAGCTGTTATACTTGACGCTAATATAAATTCAAATTATTTAAATATTTTATCTCTAAACAATACTATCCCTCACGTTTAGTGACCACAAGCAATTCTCAATTCAGCACATAAGAATAAAAGGTGCAGACTAAAGAAAGCAAAAAGAACACAATACACACCTTACTCACAGTTTCCACGAACAAACCCAGCTCACTTCCATGCCAGCAGCTCTCTCCCCAGTCACTGAAAGAGACAACAGGACACAAACACTCAGAGATTCAAAAACAAACAACGAAACAAAACCAAACACAAGGGATTCTTTTTACACGGCATCTTTATTTGGCACACACAACAGAAGTTGGACGGAAACACCATCAAGACTGCCACTCTTGTATACACATACCCATGCTACTCACAGAGCAGAACTTTTATTTAGAACAGCTGGTTTGTCAGTCCTGAAGAACATTTGAAATTTACTAAGGCATAAAATTCACTAAATGATACACTCAATTTTCCTGTCCCTGTACTGAAATCATACTTAAAAACTGGATGGTAGAAGCTGTAGACAGTTATAACTAGTTTATTACATCCATCCAAACAAAAAGAGGGAAAAGTAAAAAAAAAAGTACATTTCAGAAACTTGTCAAGACTGCCAGGGGAATTCCATCTGGGGGAGAAGGTGGGTAAGAACTTTCCTGTGCACCTTAAGAACTCATAAATGTGCTGAAGTAACATACCACTTTTCTCTGGCAATACAGTATGAACAGGCATGCACAGCAGTACTTGACTAGAAAATAATTACTTCAGAGGCTCTGGAAGACTGCTGTCTCAAATGGCAATAAAAAGGGTCAGAAGTTGATTTGTAAGTGCCATACTTTCACTTCTACTTCCTTAGCCACCTATAAAAAAATAAAATCATCATAGGAAGGTTTTAACACAGTTTCCACTCCATTTCCTCCACCAAGCTCTTCAGATTTTAGGGCTTCCTTGGCAACAGAAGCACAGAACTGCAGTTGAAATGTCACGATATTCTATCAATAAGATAAAATTAAAAACACTGGGCACCTCCCCAGATACAAACTCCGGTCTGGATGGACTTTGAACACAAGCACTAACATAGCTCCAATGAAAAGGAAAAAAAATAGAATGAGCTATCTACTACTTCAACATCAGAAGGAATAAGACCAATTAGACTGATTAGTCTCAATCACAAAATGTGAAAGAGTTTTCTGATCCCCAACAAATTAAAGAAGGCCTCTGTTTAGAAGCAGCTACGGGTAATGAATTGCACATCTACTAGCTTGACTCTCCTCCAGTTAACAATCTGAAGGAGCAATTTACAATACAGATACAAATAAAAAGAAAAAGTGACATTACTACTTTAGAGGCTTCCCTTACAGAGAACATTTCTATTTTTCTTTGAATAAAATGTGTCAGCACACATTAATCATGGCTCTATCACAGAATCAAGTCATTCTGCCACCTCTTACAATATTTGTCATCAAGTCAGTATTTAGAATGATTCACAACCACTTAATTAATTTAATGTGAGAACCTATAACAAGTAATTGCTTTTCTTTAATAAAACAGCCAAACTGATATAACTGTAATTAAAACATGATAATGATGCAAGGCTACAAAACCAAGTATATACTTAAAATGTACTTTTTACAGAATTGCAGATCCTAGATTTCCTAAAAGGCAAAGCAAAAAGCCCTCAAGAAGTCAAGCAAAGTCTTCCACAAAGATGTAAACAATTAACCACTGTTAAGAGTTTGCTATTCCAACATGATGAGCAAAGTACCTGACAGTTTGGTAAGATAATTTTGCTGGAGCATTCTTCTGACAGCATTAAGCACCTAACATCAAAATTTAGGTATGGAGTGCTTGGTTGTGATGTTGTTGGGTTTTTTAAATCACAAATTATAAGTGAGTGATATTTTTCCAGATATTAAATCTTCACTCCGGTCCAAGTTTTTGTCATCGTTTGGTTTTGAGTAGAATTTTTTTTATTTTGGTGTTTCTTGACTGGTTTGGGTTTGGGATTTTCTTTTGAGAGTCAGGAGAGTCAGGAGCCCCTTTTCACACATGGAAGTGTGAAAAAGTTAGATATATTTCATTTGAAGATTTCTGCTGGCCAATCTCTCATTTCCAGTAATCTTGGTTCACTGAATATTATCTTCCAATTTAAGATTGCAACAGCACTGATGAAGCTGGACAATCATCACTGCTGCATGTAATTTCCAGCACTTACGGTCTATATTCTCCTGAATCTCATTTGAATCCACACAGCTCCCACACTGAGTTTTTTCTTGATCAGCCTGGCCTACCACCTGGTAGAGGGCACCAGCTTATGCTTTAGAGAAGTGAAACCCCAGAACCTGTCAAAATAATCTTTGTGTTTTCTTCAGCGAGTTTTTCCTGGAAAACTTTAAACTGCTAGATATTCCAGGTCTGAATAACATATCAGGATAGCCCTAATCAGTTGGGAGGGTGAGGCAGAAGGGGAAGAACCTCTCTGTATATCCCCAGTTCTACACCCCTTCCAAGGCATTTGTAATCAACAACCAGCCAACACAAAACACCAGTCTGGACAGACATCTCACCTGGCACAATATGGTACACACCTACACTCAGTGATTTCTGGCATCTTTGCAAAAACTTAGCACTATCCTTCTGAAAAGACACATATGTGTGTATATGTGTACATGCAAATACACACTCAGAAAACAGGACAAATTACTGAATTGCCTCAGTTTATTTAGCTCCCCTGATTTCCCAGCACTTCCAATAGCCTTCTCAGGTGTTCAGAGATCCTTGTTCTCCCATGCAAAACTCATCCTCCAGGACACCAGATATTTCTATTTCTTTCTCTACTAAGAACTACAGTTTTATTCCAGATATTCTGGTCAATAAAAGGTCAACTCTAAAACTTTCAGTCCTGTTTGTCATCAAAGCTCCTGCTCAATCTGAGGTGGTTAAGTATTGCATCCTGCGATTTAAGTCTTCTGAACCCCAAGCAGGAGACAGACTGTCTTGCAACAGACATGGACAGTCGTCAACTTTTTTCCCATCTGTGTATGCCATTATGCTAAGAGATGCTGCAGGTATAATATATTCCTATCATTATCCTTACTCATTCGCTCCATGGAATTTCAATCCAGCTTGAAGACAGAACACAGAAACACAGACACACCCTGCCTTCAAAAACAAGTCAAACTTCACAAAAATTTTGCAGAACAGCCTTACAACCATAATGAAAGACAAGCTCTTTACTGCTCCTTCTATATTGCAGCGAGTAAGCAAAGATTAATCTGATAACTGAAACATTTTCTGGCAAAATTCCACAGTTAAACTGCTTTTGCTATTCTTTGCTCACAGCACAATCAAAACATTCCTCCAACACTCCTTTTTCCTCTCACTATACAGTCAATGTAGGCAGAACTCTACTGTCCTAGATTTTCTCAAGAAAAACCAGTGTCATCTCTAAGAAATGCAGAAGTCTCATCTTGCTGATAAACTTCTCCATCCAATGGAAATGTTTATATGTCGGTGTTTACATGTTCAAGCCAAATGGCTGCTATTCCGGTGATTACAGTGGCTTATTGCCTTTGCTGGTGACTTGGAGTTTGAGCACATCTGAACAACACAGAAACTCACTGACATGATTCGCAACACAGCAACACAGAATTCCTACCACACCCTTCCAACATCCATACTGCCTCTCAGGTGGAGGCTTTGAAAAGATTCAGACTCCAAGTGATCTGTGCCTGTAGAGCATGCCCAAAAGGACATATGAGAGTGAATTCAGAGTTATATTAGGCCTAACATTAATTTGGCCCCAGCAATCACTCAGAGAAAACTCTCATCCAGGTTCAGGTCCATCTTACATAGTGGAATAGAAATTATGTTAGAATGCAGACTGTAATCACATTCTGTTGCAAAACTTCTTACATTGCTATAAAGATCACTAAAGAGGGCAAAAGTAGTAATAATTAAAAAAAAATTCAAATAGAGTTTGCCCATGTTTTTTCCCAGAAGTTTCCTCCCTAAAGGAGGAAAAGCCTCCCTGTAATTGATAGAAAGTGAATCCTGTCTGATCTTTGCTCAGAGCTGTACCTTCACACACATAAACAGTTGCAGAAAGAATGAGTTCATCATTACACACAACCATACCCATGTTAAGGATGATCTCATTTGAGTTAGAATAAACAGGGTGTTGAATGTATGGATAAGTCGTGCAGTGAAGACGTATCCTCAGTGCTCCACTAAACCACAGCAATGGCAGAACTCAAGGAACCACACACCCCCTCCCTAGTCTGGCTAGAACTTGTTGTAATTGCCATATGTTACAGGAAGCATTAATTTGAGGTTGAAACAATCTGTGATGTAGACTGTCCCGAGCCAAAATTAATTTCACAAAACTAGACATATCATTTAGTCTCCTGTTCCCCTAACATGAAGATACTCTGAAGATGATGTGTAGTCAGCACATTTATTTACCTCATTGGAAGATGGCAAAATAGGCAAATTTCTGCACTTCTTTATTCCAGGGGCCCCTGCATTGTGGTACATACACATTTCAATATGCACCCATGGCAAGCAGAGCCAGCAGCAGCTCCTGACCATGTCCAGGGGAAAATATTTATTTCAGTACCACAGAGGCAGCCCCCAGTGATCAACTCTTAACAAGTAACGTGCTGGCACATGCAGCAGCAGCAGCTACCACGCTTCCTCCACTGTGCTCCACAAAAACCCTGCTTTTCTGGATGAGCAGGGCCCAAACAAGCCGAAATAGGGAGCACAAGTTAATTAAGAAGGATAAGTAGAAGCAGTCGACATGCTAGTTTGTGGTAGGAGAGCAAAAGCAGATGAATGGCATGAGGTTAAGGTGCAAAAGAAATCTCCAATTAAAAGCTCAGCCTTCAGCTTTCAAGATTTAAAATGACTTGTGGCTGTGTTAAATTTCACCTTCTTACAGAGATGTTATCAATATGGCTGCGCACTTAAATCCAAAATATTTCTTCATACAAGAATAATGATGCTGAGAACACACACAAAAAAATGGGGGAGGGAAGGGGAAAGGAATGCTGCACAATCTAAATTCATGACTTCCATTTCTGAAATATAAACCAATCCAATTTAAACAATTACAGTACCTCGCTCAGTGAGAAACTCTGAAATTTATCTGGGTAGAAAATAAGTTTCATAAGGAATAGGAAGGGATCAAAGAAGGTTTGATACTGTTAGCAGCAGTCTTCCTTCACGTCTGAAAACAGAGTACCAGACAGATGGCAGATTTCCGTAATTTTTTGGTTTGTTCTCCACCAGGACAACACACATTTAAAAATCTGAAGGCATTGCCTGACCAGTATGGCATACCTAAGACTGGTGATGAAAGCTGTCCTTCCCCTACTGCCATTCATTTCCCCTGAAGAAACCACTTACCAGTGTTTGCCCTCCATAAGGCACTCAAAGGACGGAAGGTAAAACATGCACCTTAACCACACATGCGGTGTCCCTGAAGAACTGAACCGAGTACTGACAAAAAAAGAAGCTTCTGAATTCACACAAACTCACCCATTTCATCTGACACAAAAGAAGAATCATATGAACAGTTTCAAACTATGGTTCCCTTTAGCTGTAGCTCTTACTAATCCACTTCTGCTCTCCCTCCACTGTAGCTACACATTCCTTCAGCCCTCCCCCATCTTTTATTTGGGGATCTGAGTGGGACAGGAATAAAACATGCCCAGATTAAAAATCAGGTCCCTAACTGGCCCAGCATGCAGTCCCACAGACGTACCATCACTACTGAGGTGACAGGACATGGTGGGGAGGAAAAAAAGAAAGGCAGACAGGAATATGAGCTGTTTAAGACAGCCCCACCACTAAGAGAAATGTCTGTGTAACCACATCCTCTGTTTGCAGTCTCCGTTCAGCAATATGTCCAACAGGAAATAATTAGGTTTGGCTTTCCCAGAGTAGGTGTTTGACAGTTTGAGACTGCTGAACAGTTGCCTTTTCTGCTTCCTCTCCAACAGTTTCTCAGGAAAAGACAGTGACCCTCAGGACACAGTTGATAAAAAAAAAATCTTTAAAGGAAGAGCCTTGAGTAACTATAATAAGATTTGCTAACTGTTACCTCTTTTTACATGAAGGAAATTAACTGTAGTCTTCAAAAGGGATCTTAATCACAATACTGAGCTATTAGTAAGTAAATAGACATTGAGACAATCCAATTCTATTATCTACAACACAGGAAAGACGGTTGAATATAGAGAGTAAAGACAGATGACTCTTGGAGTTGCTATAAATTGTGTTTTTGAGGTAAAAAGCATATATGGAGACACCCTGCACATTCCAAATGAGAGCAACAATTAATCTTATGATAATGTTTTGACACATCGTAAAAATTTATCTTTCTGCTCTAACATCCAAACCTTTTTTTGTTCTGACCCTCCTCTCTATCTAGAACAGTTGCCCTCTACCCCACCAAATGCCACACAGTAATGTAATCATGGCTCAACAGTGAAAGAAATCCAGTAGGGCTTTTTATTATTATCATTACATTAAGGGGTACCTTGATTGCCTGAATGTACATTTCACCTACAGGTTCAAGGATGAAAGAGTCTGTGAAAAATGCTGCTGCTTTACCATGCCAGTAGAAGTCAGAGTTAAAAAAAAACACTCACAAGCAAGCCCTCCTCCTCAAACCTGAGAGTTTCCCATTATTTCATAGTCAATAGGAGGGAAAACTAAAGACTGTTCTAGGAAAATGCCACGTTCTTTTAGTCCTGTGTCAAAATGTCTACTGTACTCCCTTTCTTTGCATTTTATTTCATGACCTGCTTGTTGCCTGAAGATTTGTGAGCCTTTTCTCACATGCTGGTAAGAACGGATGGCCTTAATTAAAACAGAAATTAGAGCTGCTTCCACAACTGTTGGAACCAACACAGCACTGCTTACATTTTGTACAGAACAATATGATGTCCAAGAAACTCTAATTGGCAATATTTCGCTTTCTTCTTGAAATCACATTTGGTATCTAAATTACAAGTGAGGAAGGAATGGAAAGGGCTCAGTAAGTTATTATCTGTTAATTAAAAAGCGCAAATTCGCCTACTTGTGAAAAGCTTATGGCATTTGCTTTCAGCCCTGAGTCTCTTTCTCCCTTCAGCAGCAAGCATGAATCTAAAGAACAGGAGTTCAGTCAGCTTCAGATCACACTTATTTTAAATTCTATTATTAGATTCTATTTGGTCACAACTATTAGATCACTCACTTAATCACTGCAGCTAATGGGAACAAATGGGTGTCCCTTTCATTTCATATTCAGTAATGATTGAAGTATTTTTGGAAATACTTATGAAGATCCAAAGGAATTACACTTCCAGCAGCTCTACACTGTGGATTTTAACGGTGTCCTTACAAAAGCCTACTGAGGGGTTCTGTGCAAGCAGAAGGCTCGTTTTGAAACCATTGCTGAAAGTTTACATGTATATTTACCTGAAAGTAAAAGCAACACACAATTAGAAAACACACTTTCAGTAAGTCAGCTGTGCCATGACTAACCAGCCCTGATGTCAAATGCAAATTTAAGATACAGGCAGAACGTTGGGACACACACATTCAGCCCAGAATAGCTGTATTTTATGTTTTCCAGATATTCAGAACTGTTTCTCCAGATCCAAACAAAACCAAAAAGCACATTTTGGTTTTCACGATCCAGGAAAGTGGCTATAGACTCAAACAGAAACATTTTTAACGTCTTCAAAATGTACGTTCTGTGGCTAGCAGACTAAGATGCAGTTTCGCGGCAGAGGCCCTGGCACTGTGTGGACAAACAATACCAGAACAGCTCTAAAGCAGCAGCAGCAAGGCTGAGCCCCCTTCCGCCCCTCCGGGTTCGCCTCCTAAAGCGGAGCCCCGCACACCCGCGTGAGCACAAAGTTTGCGGGACGCAGCGGCAGGGCAGGCGGATGCAGGTCACGGAGGGCTCAGGGGGGCACTCCCCTCACACACCCGGCATGGGGCGGCTCTCTGCCCCGGCGGGAGCGCCTGTGCGGTGCCGCTGCGGGGGACACGCGGGTGTGCCCCGGGCTGCGCGCCCGCCGCCGCACCGTGTCGGGGGAGCGCCCACCCCGCTCCCGGNGTCCCAGTCCTTAAAGGGACAGCGCCGCCCGTGGGCCGTGTGAGGGGCTGCGGGCGGGCTGGGGGCGATGGACGGGATGGGGTGGAGTGACCGGAGCGAAGCCTTCCCGAGTGGTGCCGGTTCGGGGAGGCTCAGGCTTCATGGCGAGCCAAGAGTACTTACCTTCCTCCCTCCCAGCGCCGCCCCCCCAGCCCTCGGGACGGGAGCGGGGCTCCCCTCAGGCGGCTGGGCCTGAAAGGCGCGGTACAAGGCGGGGGAGCAAGTGGGTGGAATGCCCCTAGTGAAGGCTCAGCTTAACTGAGGTGGGATTTGAGACAAAACAGGGGCAGGATGCCATTCCCGAGGGGCAGGGAAGAGGGCCATCGTCCGGCTGTTACAATATTGTGATGAATAGCCGGCGCGCTTCGCCTGCAGCGCTGTGCTCGGCCCTGCCTGCTGCAGCCCAGAAGGACACGCATCATGGCAGAGACCATTAACAGCGCTCGGAGAAGGATTGCCTCGCACCGTGAGGCTGAAGAAACTCAGGATCCCCCTTCAAAACAAAAGGGCACATGAGCAAGGCACACAATAACAAATGGCATAAGGAATACGTCATTCGCCCTTCCTTAGTCTCTCATATAGCCAAAGAACCAGAGGACATGATACAACTGCAAAGCAATGTATGTGAAGTAGTTAGGAAAAAATGTTTGTGCCATGTACGATTAATCTATGAAATCCACGATAAGAAGCTTAACGGTACATGTTCAGAAGAACCAAATACTTCGCCAGTTACTGCCAGTCAGCCACTGTCTTGCCCTAGTTTCCAATCCTGACATTCACAGCCTTTTGCTTTTCATTCCCAGGGACCCAGTTCAACTTTGGCTGTGCACATAAATCTTTGAAGTAACATAATTCTTCTCCCTGCTGCTTGACAGGGTTAGCCCTCCAGAGGTAGTTTAGCTGGAGAATAAAAAAACATGAAACGTTCCCATGCACGGTGGTAATTTTGGGAGTTTTAGGTTTAATGGCAAGTCAGGAATATTCACCTTCCTTTCTCCCATGTTTTCTTACATCTCTTTAGGGATCCAAGAGAAATGCTCCAGGTGGGTGAGAAAGCATGGATGTCTTCCTGCTCTACATTGCCAAATTTAGCAACAATGGTGCATGGCTTGTTCTTGAAATCATTTGCTTAGGGGACTTGTTTACAGAACAGGGGAGGACAGTTCATGTGTCCAAGGGCATACCACAAACTCATGGCAAAACTCACAGCCGTGCCCATGTTTCCAGTTCACACGCTGGAGTCCTACTCAGTGAGCTGTGTCTTCCTTCAAACAGATGAACATTTAAGAGAGAGAAGCATTTCTCTTCATTTCTAAGTGTAAGTTTCATTGGTTTGCTAACATCTCTACCGATTCACGAACTTTACACGTAACTGATTGCTTTCAGTATCTACTCCTGTGTTTTCCTGAAGTTTTCAAAGTGTTTATAGGCCTTGATGAATAAACAATAGGAAAAAACAGGAAGTTATAATTCAGCTTGCCCATAAAAGCTTTCTGCCTTCACCAGGAACAGTGAAAAGTGAAGAACACATATTGCATCTAAGCCACATTTTTGTTTTAGTTTTTAAGGCCTCATTAGTTTCAGTAGCTTTCAATTTTCTTAAGACTCCTAATGAAATAACTAAGGTCACGTTTTAATAACAAATGCCTAAGAACAGTCTGACATATTGGTAAAGGCAGCAAATCAGGTTTATTAAATTACTTCCATTTGATGGAGTCTTAGACAAAAGTTAACACTGAACAAAGAAGATGCCAGTGCAGTATAACAGAATACAGCAGAATTCAATGCAGTTACAGTCAGACTAATTCTAAGTGCAGTTCTGAACTCAATTGCATCATTTCAAAATCAAGTTACTTTTGGGTGCCTATCGTGGTGTCTCAGTCATCAGTGACTTAGCCTTACATTCAGTTCTGCACTTGGATTTCCTTTCTCTTTAAAGAAAAGCAGCAAGAACGGGAGAAGAAAATCAAAAGAGTACAAAGTTAAGAGTATTTCTAAAGATAAAGTTCTTTAAATGGCTCAGTGGTGTGCTTAACATTACAGGCTGGGTGGCCTTCGGCCATCTAAAGATGACTGCTTAAAACCATAAGCTATTACAGAAACCTTAATGACCCAACAACTCAGAACATACCTAATAGCCTTTATTGTCTTGGCATTAGTCTGATGGACAGATCATCTTCCGACAGAGAAAGAACCTGGTTGGCACAGATAACTGTTCCTGCTTTTTTCGGGGGGGAGTAATAAATTTTGCTAACTTGAGTTCTGAGTGGTAGAACACATCTGAGCAGCTCAGCAAGATTCCAGGTTTTCCAGGGGTTTTCACAGACCACAGCAGCAGATACTCGTGTGTGTGTGTACACAAGTGAGAGTGTGCAGGGACTTTCCAGGGCTCCGGAGAAGCTCCTTCCAGAGGCACTTGGCCAAACAGGAGTGATTGCCAGCCCTGGGCTCAGGCAGAGCCTCCACACTGGCTGCTGTGGCCAGGCTCCTGCAAGACACTGACCTGGGCTAAGAGAAGCCACTCTCCCAGCAGCCTTGGGAGCACTTGCATGTAGATGGGTCCTGCTGGGCCATAATTGCCTGTATTGGGACTGAATGAACTCCTCCACCAGACCAATCACTGACAGTCATTTGATCAGTTCAGCTCCCACGTTTACAGCCTTGAGTCAGAGCCTAGAATTCCCTCAGAAGCTGCAGGGCAAAGATTGAGGAGAAGGGTGTGCTAGACAAGGATGGGCAGGGAAGGGAATAGAAGGGTGCAGGAGTGGGTGCTAGAGTTCAGGCGTGTGTTTGAGCACACAGGAGTAGTAGGCTATAGACATGAAGATGGGGCTCCTAATGGAGAGCAGAGGGCTCTGGAGACCCCCTTCTGTGCATGGCCCAGCTCTGAGCAGGCAGCTGCTGCAGCCCCCCAGGGTGGTATTGCAGTCCTGCTATGGTAGGAGTTATTGTGAGGGCTTTTAATGGAGCGGTTGTCTTTGGGCTTGCATTGTAAAACTAGGAGGAGTTGGTGTGTTCTCAGTAGTGTTTAATCAAGTCCTGACAAGCAAGCATAAGAGAGGACTGGAGAAAGTGTCTAATCAGATTTCTTGCTTTCAGAGAGGTCAGTTGCTTTCACTTTTTTAACTGAACCTGCTTTTGACATGGTTTCCTTCTTATTTTCCATGTCCTGCACATCAGTGGCTAGTTTCTGTCCTATAATCCCTACAGTACAAGTGTCTCTTGAGAAAGGAGTTGAGTGAGGACATAAAGATCTTACAGAGGTAGTTCAATGACTGTTCAAAGTGTTAGAGACACACATTTTCCTATCTTATGAAGGATTTTCTCTTTTGAAATGGGTCAACAGTTTCAGTTTGGTAAACACCAACGTATTTCTATTAATCTGATTTCCTGGGCAAGGAATCTACCTTCCTATATGTCCTTCACAAGAAAAGCGGGGTTTGCCTGCTCAGCTGCTCAAACAATGAGCAACACTGAGGAAAAACAGAGCAAAAGTAATAAGTCTTTTTTAAAAGTGTGTCCTTTAGGCAAATATCAAGCACAAGAATTTCTGATTAAAAAATTGTTTGGGGAAGTGCTAGTGCTCGTAAAAAAGCGTGTGGACTAGTATCAGAGTTCAGGGTTAATAATTAGTGTCTTCTATCAAAGGATACATTAATCATTAACCTAAGGCTATGACTTCAGGTTGTGACCCATATGTGTAGCATTTATGGTAGTAAACAACACCGTTTACAAACTCATCTGTTCAAAAGTGCAGTGATAAAGACACATTGTGGTTCTTGAGAAAAGGTGAAGGTTGGCCATCATTTGTTTTGAAAGTACTGAAACAGACACCAACTCGTTACTAGAGTTACTGTAGTATTTTGCTGCTTCCCTTAGATGGAGCCAAACTCACATCGTCCAGCTGCCTGTGACTCACCAGTAGTGCACGCCGCTTCCCCAAAATCTTAGAGCGGTGTAGTTGAAGAATTTGTCATGGATCTCTAAGCCCCATTTCCCGCCAGTTCCCCTAGACTGACTTCCTAATACTGTTTCATTGCCCCCCAGGTCAGCTCCCACAGTGCTACAGGCAATGGCACACAAAAGCACTAATGACACTGACCTTCCCGTACAGCTTGAGGGGAAATGTTTTTCAGGTGTTACAAATATTACCTTTCTAACTACTTGTTCTGTCACAGATTTTACTGCTGGTCTCTTCATCTGCACGTTGAATGGATAAGGCATTAGAAAGGGTCTTAAGAAGCAAGTTTTGGAGGCTTCCTCCTTCCATGCCACCCTGTGATCTTGGGCAAAATGCTGATCTACCAGGTCTTGTGACTGTGGTGTTCCACTGCAAAGTGTTTGGGATCTATATGGATACAATGAAATTACTTGTAATAAAAAGTAGGAACTTCAGAAAACAGAGAAGAGGACTGTACATTCCCTGCCACCTGTGAAGTGATAGCTAAATTACAGCAACTTGATCAAAAAGCTGCATAAGGAAGACAGGCACGACTGTAAGCCAAACAAGGGTAAGAGCATTACAGGGTAAGGAGTGAGCATTTCCAGTCTTTGGGAGTAAGAATCCATAGCTACCCTCCTGATAGCAACTCAAATTTCTTTCCTCCCTTCAGGAGCCAAGGAAGGCATCTCCACATCTGTGTTCAGAACAGTGCAAAGCCACTCATATCCCAGTAAATATTTCCACACTGATTTTACTTACCTGGCAACAGTTTTCATTACACTGGATTTGAAAGTGTTGTGGAAACGTCTCAGGCAACTTAGAAGGAGTGCCCTTTTGCTAGCCTTTTATTTTTAAGCAAGATCACAGAACAGATAGCTTTCTCAAAAGACCATTACATTTATAGGGTCTGTCTGGTTATCCTGCTATTCAGTGTTCAGACTAAATCATGATTAATTGAAACATTGAGACTGTGTGTCAGGAATATCCCAGTGATAGGAATGTCCAACCAACTGGAGAAAAGGTCTGCATCTGGTTTTATATCCCCATGGTTCTACACCTATCATTGCACTTGTAGAAGTCATTTTATCCCTTTCACAGAGGCATATGGAGTGTAGCAGGAGGTTGTGACAACCAAACTGTTGAGAAAGCTGGGAAAGGTTTTCTGGTGCAGGACCAGTCTTTTGGATGGAGCCTCCTCTTCCAGCGGCTTGTTGGAAGGAGGAGGTGCTGGAACCCACTCTGGTTTAGCATATCCTCGTGAGGACTGTGTTATTTCCCAGCTGGTGTGCTGTCTCTAAATTCTGCTCTTGAACGAGTTATGTTCTCCAGCTTTCCTTCATTGCCAGAGAAGGTGCAGCTAGAGGATTTGGGAAGAGGATATTTGATCCCCACACAACCCCAGGGCTCCCTGGAGTAGTGAGTAATCAGCATGGGGAGAGGAAGTGTGTCACACTCCCATCTTTACTTTGTATAGATGTTTCCCATGAAGCAAGCTAGTACAAGGGGATCTTTGGATTTCTCTTTGCAAAGCCCGGGTCTGATTTCAGCTGCGATGTCATCCTGAAAGCGCTGACTCATCCGGCAGGGCTGCAGTTCCAAGGAACACATGCAGAGGCTGGGAAAGTTCAGAGCTATTTTCAGAGCTTGGAGGAGTTGCACTGTGGGGTCCCACTCTCTGGAAGAGGTGCTAGACAGAGAGTGTGCCCTCCAAGAGGCCCAGTAGAACTGGACACTGCCATGACCTCGCAGGCTTCAAAGCGAACAGAGTGCAAAGCCAGAGTGTAGTACAGGAAAATAATACCATCCACTGGAAAAGAGTTCCTTTGGCATTTTGATCTTACCAATCACCTTCACATAGCTTAGCTGCATTAAATAGTTCCTGGAGCATGATTTTGACAGTGCCCAGACAAAGATGGATCACTGGGAAATTATGTAGCATAATGGCAGAGCACACTGATATTCACCAACATGACTGCAGCCTCCTCTTGTGCCTCAGTTTACATTTATCTGTTCACCTTGAACCAACAAACATGTCTGGTATTTCCAAAACTCTCCCTGGTCTCAGTAAGGCTTGTTAACATAACATTCAGCCTTCTAGCCTTAGTAGCAAGATTTACAATTGTGATAAGAAACATTTTAAAATGTGATTTAAAATATTTATTAAAATAGAGGAAGTGGAGGGAAATGCTCTGGAGGGAAACCAGAGTATTCTAATTTATGTATGAGAAAAAAGGCATCAAATGTAAGGGGGGAAAAAAACTAATGCTTAATGCTGTCTGGGGAACACAGCAGCAGCCTCTCTCAGACAGGCCTGATGTTCCCACAAAATAACCAGTCCAGGAATGAGTGTCCCAGATAAACAAAGAGGCACAAACAAAGGGAGTAGGAATGAAATTCAATGGAGCTGCTTTCCACTTGCCTCTGCCCCTGCTGCAACACAACGTTGAAACCGAGCAGAAGAATTTGCTCCCAAAGAAAGACATCCTTGTGTGGCAGAGTTGCCTGTCAGACACCCAAAGCTCTTCCAGCTGCTGGCAGCATAGCAAGTGATGGGCTCCTGGCCAGGGCTCTCCTGGTCGGGCCCACGTAAATCAGAGAAGTGCCCGTGGGCGGTGTGTTAGCACTGGGGACTGCTCAGATTCTTGGATGCCAACACTTCACAACTCCTTCTGCTCAAAGGGAGCCATTTGTCCAAGACAGAGCTCAGTGTCTGGTTAAAGGGGCTGGTGATAAAGCGTTCTCATCGTGCTGATTTCTCCAGAAATGTGTGTGATGCCAGTATGTAATGTCAGGAGGCAGCTTTGCCTGAAGTATGTGGGAGAATCTAATTTCAAAAAAAGGGTACTGGAGAAAGGATGTAGATTGGAATTGAAGGACAGAGATGATTAAAGGGAAGGAGAGGCTGCTATGCTGAAGACCCCTGTGATTATTTCGTTTACAGGGAGACATTCAGAAAAGGGAACATAATAGAAAAGGAAAAAATACTGAAGACAGTAAACGGTGTTGTGCTGGGCCCTGATTGCTCCTGTACTCAAGGAGGACTCAGTGAACCTGAAAGATGACACATTTCAAAGTGGGTAGCAGGAGATGTGTTTGTTACAGAATAATGTTAGGTGTGTACAGGAAATGTACTTACTACAGAATAATGTTATTTGTGAGAGTTTCACAGACCATCATTGAGAGCAAGAGTCAGATTAAGCCTTAAACAGGATTAGTGAGGAGGAAAAAGAGGATAATCAGAGGTTGCTACTTTTATTCTCTCTTTCATGTTTGAGGGATAAAATCCCACTAGCTTCAAGGCATAGAGCAATCTCAGAAAGCCCATGACTAGAAATAACTTCTTGTGTGGGCAAATTATCCTATACTTCTCTTGAACTTTTCTGGGAATAATTTTCTGCTGGTTTCTGTCACAGATAGGATAGTAGCCTGCAGCGGTACTTTTTTCAGTACGTTTGTTACTGCTGGCATGTTAGTAAAGGTATGAGCTGGAGTTTCAGAGACTGTTTCCAGCCACTTTCACCAGCAGAAAAACACAGCGTGACAGATGAAGATAGAGGTCGACTGACTGACATGGGTTTTCGGTCACTTGATTCTGCACGTAGGAGAAATTAAATGTGTATTTTGTGACTGTGCTTCTTGTTTCACAGCAACCCAGTCTTCAGACCATCTCCTAGGTTAATATTGTCCAGTTTTGTATCTTGAGCATCATCCATCTCCTGAAGATTGTCTGCATCTCTATTGCTGTTTCTGCTGCAGTGAAGAAATCCAGCCCTCTCTGCTGCCACTGTGGTCCAGACATCTTAACCTTTGGATCTGTCAACATATAGGCAGTGGGGTCTGGCATGTTGGTAGATCCTATGTTTGCTCCCCCTGCTATGGATGTCAGCAGTTCTCCAGCACTACTGTTCTCATCACTGTGTCCATAGGCTGATATTTAGCCAATGCTTACCAATCTTCTCCCTAAGACGTTTCAAGTCCCATCTTGCTGATTTAGTCATTTGCCTCCTGTGGGCACAATCTCATCAGCAATACCCTGGTTGGGCTCCATGGCAGGTTTGTCCTGGCCCTGGTGGTGCCAGAGGTCGAGACATTCACTGTCCCTACTTTGGCCGTGTCCTGTAGTGACCCTCACTCCTCACATGGCACTACCTACGTGCAGACATTCCACAAGGTTAAGTCTCTTCTGCCCCAGCGAAGTGCCCAGCTGAGGGAGAAGTGAGCCACACAACTGCACTAAGTCTGCTCTTCTCTCTCTGCTGGGCACAGTGTCAGTGGGGAACACAGCATACATCCCCTGAGCCTCATCTGCCCTTGCACTGGGCTGGCTCATCCCCCTGTGTGCTTGGTGGGTCGTGAGAGCCGTCACTGGGTCTCTCTGTCAGGACAGTGGCCCAAGACTGGCAGGTACTGACCGCACATTTGCCAAGAGGCAGATAGCAAGCCAAAGATTAAAAATATTTGATCTAAAGGAGAACTAAAGAGATCTAAACAGGTGCCTGGAGTCCAAAAAGACTTCAAAAGGGTGTTTAATTTTCCCTAGTGAATCCATGCTTTAAAATGTTGAATGACAACTATGTATGTAGAAGAGAATGGTGATAATAATTCACGAAATTTTGGAGGATATAAGTGTCAAGGAAGGAGGAGTGGTTGTGCTGGTACTAGTGTGATAGCCAGGAGGCCCAAGTGAATTTGAGAATAGGAAAATTTTGGCTCAATACAAGGAACAAAATTATAAACTAAATTAAGTGACCTAAAACAAGTAACTGTACAAAGCCTAAGAAACCAAACAAAACCTTTCCTCCAAGCAGTTATTTTGGAAGAGGAAAAGTACCAGATACTACATTAAGTTCTCTACGAGCTTCACTCTTGTTGTGGGTTTTTGTATGGAAACCATTCAAAAAGTTATGGTGGTGTAGGCTGCCTAAAATGGAAAGAGCCAACAATAATCTCTGTTTGATTTTGAACAATCCCCAAAAGGGAGAGGCTGAAACCCCTCAGAAGCAGTAAATTAAAACTGAGCAGAAACCTGGCACGTATAGTAAAATGACGCATACAGTGAATGGCACAATCTTCTGTTGGGCTCTGCACATAGAGGACAGACACATCATGATTTTCCGAGTCCAAAATAAAAAGCCTATAAAAAGTACTTCTTCCCGTTATGGGGACAAATAAATTTGACAGGAGTGATTTGTCTTCTTCTGAATTGATGCTTTTTTCTCTTTTTTTTTTTTTTTTCCTTTCCTCCTTTCCTTGGTGAGCTTTAAGTGCAGAGAAAAAAAAAGGTGTCTGATCTTGGTAAAAGTCTGGCACAGATGAGGGTTCTGAAACTGGGACAGTATTGCTGCTTTTCACATTGACAGTGCTCTCTCTCCTCTGGAGTGTCCCTGGGGTTTAGAGGATGTGATAAAGCACATTCAGTCCAAGTGGAGGAAATGTTAGAATTTCAGACAAAAATAGCCACAGCCTTTAAATTTTAGTATTCTATTAGAAAACTGTAGCAGGAGCTAAACCAAATGTTTAAGGATGTGGAAATTTAAAGTCAGGTTAATGGTCAAAAACGGAGATCAAAGTTGATCTTCCCAGACAGACTTTTTCTATTTTTTGATGAAGGTTTTTTTAAAATGAAGGCTAGAAATAATCTGTGTACTGGTGGCTGCACTTTGATAGATGTGTGGTAAAACAAGAGTGGTCACTGGATCAGTGGGATAGATGCTGCAAAGGAGAGCGTCCTCTTGAGCCAGCAGGAAGGCAAAGAGCTGCTGCACCATGTTCACAGTACATTAACCGCTGGCATTTTCAGTGCATTCCACACCCCAGATCAAATAACTCCGCTGTTAGATCATGCTAAAGGGCTCTAATGCTTGTTTCTCTCCATCACATCCCAGTTACCAGGCTGCAGGGGCACCGGTGAAAGCCGCATGTGGAAGTTTTAAACTATATAAACTTGGGTCCTTAAAACTAACAAACGTGCAATAAATGAGCACTTGTTGTTCTGTTGCTCTGTGTTTATGCTTTGGTGAAGAAGGCCTAGGGCTCCTGCTGGAAAGCAGGATGACAAGTTTGAAAGGGCATGGGTGCAGCACCGGGCAGCAAGTCCCCATGTCACCCCACTCTGCCTGGCCCTGGCAGGGCAGGGCTGTGCAGAGCCATGGCTCTGGTCCTTCCTGCTCCCCTGGTCCTTGTCACAAAGGCATCCGCTCAGTTCTCACCTCTCTGCCGTGTTTCAGGGCTGGGACAGCTGGTGGCTGCTGGCAGGAAGGAGCCAGGAGATAGGAACATGCCACCACCACAGCACTCTCCATTCCTCTCCATGTTTTTGAGCTTTCGGGCATTTTGTTTCAAGGGCAGCGCTCTCCGGATGTTTTCATTCTCGTGTGTTTGCAGATGTAACTCTCTGCCAAGTGATGTGCCTTTTTTTATCTGGGAAAATCCTTGGCGCGTTTTACGAGGCAGACATATGAGGCCCGGGGACTACCAGCACATACAAATGTCTGCAATCTTTCTTCAGACGAAGCCCGCAGGCCCAGTGCTTCCCATCCCATCCCATCCCATGCCATCGCAGGGAGCAGAAACCCGTGCTCAAAGCGGCGCCTGGGTGTTGTTTGCAGGAGAGGCTCCCCGGCTGGCCCCCGGCCAGAGCCCACAGCCCACCCCAGCCCTGAGCGACGAGGGAGACGTGCGGGCAGTGCTCTGCTCTTTCTCTGCTCAGCACAGCAGCCCGGGCTGACAGCACTGCTGGTACGCTGGAGAAGGCTCTGGACTGCCTCAGCTGGAGGCGGCTGGGGGATGAACTGCATTGACCCCTCAAACGGTAAAGGACACAGAGGCAGGTTTAAATCCTCTCTTTTGTTTTGCCAACGAGTCCTGCGATGCTGTCCCTCTGTTTTTATTTAAGGGCTTGTAACCTCAGCAGGCATGAAGCAGAGGGTGATAGACAGACTAGCTTTGTGTCTGAAGTCAGGGCATAGCTGTGTTAGATAATCTTAATGAAAGAGGATGTGGTTTTCTTTTTACACTAACAAACCTTGTTTCCCTGAGTCAGGTACAGGGAAATGACTGACTTGTTTCAGCTGAAATTTTCCTGAGACAGCACAGGGCAGGGCAGACACTCAGTATAGAAGTTTTTGCCCGCACTACTTGTCAATGTTATCAGGAACTTTAAATAAGGCTTGGTAAGAGGAAGGGTCAGTTAAACTCAGTTATTAGTATTTTCCTCCCTGTGCCTCCCATAATCAGATCTGGCCCTGTTCATCTTGCTGGGTCAGCAGTTTTATAGCTGGCTGAGGCACTGGAAGAGCCACATACATGTACCTTCAGAAAGCTGCACTGAAGGTACATGTGAGTTGCCACAAAAAGCCCTTTCAGGAAAATGCAGCCGTTGGGTTCAGATGGCCAGCCATGAGCATGAGCAATCCTCCATGATTTGTGAGCACGGGGCTCCCCTGGTCCTGTTTGCCTTTCCCCAGCAGAGCAGGTGGGTACCAGGCACCAAGCAGTCTGTGGCTGTACTATACTTCCAGACATTTTGAAGCCTCCTCAGGGTTGGAAACCCCATACAAATGCCCACAGACCATCTGGATGACCGTTTGATGTGGGAAAAGCAAATGTGCCAAAGGAAACCTCTCTAAGTGGTTGCCCCACTCGGATCCACTTGAATTCACCAAGCCTGATTGGGTCTGTTCCTGTGCTCAGATGTTCTTCACATGAAAAAAAAAAAGGTGAGTGCCTTTCTTTCCTCACTTTTTCTACTACTCAATAATTAAAAAAAAAAAGGTTGTTGGCACATTGCCCTTCATACCTTCAAACTTTTCCTCTGTGTCAGAAATCCAGGTCTCAACAAGCTGGTTCCCTGGAAAGCTTCTGGTGATAAAGCAGGAGCAGCTGTGTCAATCACCAACTGCAGGAACGTTCTGGGGAAATCAATTCACTGAGACCACTGGGAGTTCTGTGTGCCACTGAGAGGCCCAGTGGGGCAGAAGGCAGCAGTGAAAGGTAAAGTTTTCAAGAGCAACATGGAGACAGTCATTGCACAGGATTTCACTGGTATATTTACTTTGCAAATACAAAAACTTCCAGAAATGGATATTATCCACAGTGCTACACCCTAATTAAACCTCTGCCTCAAATCACATCCGCAGACCCCAGTTCTACTTGCAATTCAGCTTCCTCTTACATGTTCTGGGCTTCCCAGCTCTGGCATGGCTGACAGCTATGCCCACCTTCAGAGCCTCCTGCAGCCTGAGCTCTGCTTTCTCAGTTGGTGAAATGAGGTTGTCCTTTTGAAGTTCACCAGGCACTTCAACCACAGTCCTGAAAGAGCTGCTCACACATGGAGAGGGGCTGAACCCCGGCAGATATTGTTCCTCAATAGCCAGTGATAGAGCAGAGTTAAAAAGCAGGAGGTATGTGAGTACAAGCTTTCATGATGAAAAGGAACAGTAAATTGAGCCTTAAGCACAACATGTCTTTCTTATGCTTCATTTAACACTCATTCTGACAGCTCCTGGTGATGCAGACTTTTTATTTGCTAGCTGCAGCCTCTCCCACAGCAGTGACTCAGCCAGCCCTTGCCTACAAGCCTTGTGTGAGCAGTAACCTGTCCAAGAGGCCCTAGTAAGGTTCAGTCCCCACGGCCCCAGCCATTTCTGACTTCTCTAGGAATGACTGCATCAAGAAAAGCTCAGGAGGAGCTGGTCCCAGTCACTCATTGTTTGGGAAGGGTAAAAGCACTGCTTCAAGCCTAAACTCACTTGTGGCCAGGAAAACCTCCAGGCTATTGTTATTTGTCCTCCCCATCCTGTGTCCCCTGTCCTCGCTGTTTTATTTTATCAATACTTGAGGAATTGCATTTGCTACTCCATTTCTGTTGGATGGGAGCAGGCGAAAACAAAGCTGCAAAGGCTTGATGGTACTACCATCCATCAGTCTGCAGGCAGGAAGTTTGATTGGTGACTTTGAATATATTAGCATTTCCTTCATAAACTGGCTTTCCACAAAGTGTTATGGTCCCCTGGCCTCTCCCTCCTGGCAGGAGAGCACTGCCATTGAGAGAAGCCACTGTGCTGAGCCTGATTTTGCCACCCATGGCGACATTGCTCTGATGCCCTTGAGAACTAATCTGACCAGATAGAGTTTAGAAAAATATAAAATAAAATTAAGCAGAACTTTAAAAAAAAATAACAGGAAAGTGTTTTTATCAGATCTGCTCCCTGCACCAGCTCATTAAAAGCTTCAGTGAAGACTAAACCAGGGTGCGGATAGCCTCACTCACTCCTATCCTTACATTGTCCCTGCCCTGGCCCTACCTGGCTGCTGTCTAGGTGACACAAAGCACTCAAGCAGGAGATGCCGGGTGCAAAATAAATCAGGTGACATCTGGGAAGCAGGATGCCTGTGAGCAGTTTGACTATGCAAATGCCTGGGACAGTGCAAAGAGGGGAATGAACAAGAGATGACAGCAGGGAGATGCTGAGCTCGAATCCCCAGGACCTGGCAAAGAAATTTCCTGGGCTGTTTGGGGGATTCCTTGCATACTGCAGAACAAACAATGCTGCCTACAGTCCCCAGGGTCAGGGACCTGAGAGCTTGTTTGTCCGTTTTCCTGAAGGGCTCTGGCCATAGCAGCCAACACCTTCCCTAGAGCCACCAAGAGACCAGAGGGTCCCCAAGGTCCCTGCACCACACTGGGGACTGGGCAAAGCTCATGGTCTGTTGGGGAGACAAGGAGACTTCAGTGGAAAAACTGAAATGCACAAGGGCTCAAAGGGAGAAAGGGACTCCAGAGGGCTGGTTGGAAGTGGTGCTCACAGGACTGGATGGCTGCTGGCAGTGCCTGAAGCTACACAGAGCATTTCAGGCTTAAGAGGTCAAGGAAAAGCTGTCCAAAGACAGGGAGCCTAAGAGAAGGGATGGACACTGGCTGTTCAAAGTTCAGTCTGAAGCACATAGGGAGGTGAATTTAGGAGCAGAGGGAATTGAGATGACCCTCTGCAGCCACCCCAAGCCACATGCTTTCCATTGTCACCCCAAGCAGGCACCCAGAGGCAGTTTTGGTCCTGAGTCAGCCACTTTGCTCCAAGCAGGAAACTAAGAAATGTGTTTATGTCTTCCTCAAGAGGAAAATAAAACAAAAACAGAGCAGAACTCTCCACTCGGGATTACAGGAATGAAAGATGGGCAATGGGAAACACTCTTTCCAGTGCTGGGAAATGCAGTTGTTATGTCAAACAGCTGCTGCTGGCAGTCTCACATGGCATGATAAATGGGATTGGGCTTGATATGGAAGCTGACTGGACTGCACTGGTCAAATCCTTATGAGAAGAAATAAGAGCTTGAGAAAGTGTTTGTCTGCACTTAAACATGCCTTTGGAGAACCTCAGCTGTCAGTGTCCCCAGTGTGCTGTGGGGTGGATGCTGTGAGCCACCAGCACCCCAAACCCACCCACACGGTTTGCCCTTGCGGGCAGCAAGAGATTTCAAGGGAAAAGCCTTCATGGTAACCTTTTCCTTTCACACACTACAAAGCCAACATCCTGTTCAGTTCGGTCTGAGATATGATCAGGGAGCCAAAAAAAAAAGGAAGCAAAATGAGCTGAAAGGTGAGTGTCCTGAAAGCCCTGGGTGTGCTCTTGTATGCTCTGGGAGTTTCCCTTCTCCTGACGCAAATGAAAAGCCATTGAGAAACCACAAGGACCCCTTCAACCCCTTCCACCACATCCGAACCAGCTACATGCCTGATGGAACCACTGCCTCACTGACCTCTGTCAGTGACTGAGGGCTGAAAACCCCAGTGGGCAACTTTGTTCAAAAGTAAACATCATGAACACATTGACTGTGACATTTTGTACCAGAAATAGTGAGGTCAGCAGGACCAGGGCAGCGATCATGCCCCCATACTCAGCACTGATGAGGCCCCACCTTGAATCCTGTGTTCTGTTTTGGGCCCCTTGCTACAGGAAAGACATTGAGGGCTGGAGTGTGTCCAGAGGAGGACAGTGGAGCTGGTGAAGGCTCTGAAACACAAGTCTGATGAGGAGCGGCTGAGGGTGTTGGGATTTTTTAGCCTGGAGAAAAGGAGGCTCAGAGGAGAAACCTTATCACTCTCTGCAACTACCTGAAAGGAGGTTGTAGCCAGGTGGGGGTCAGCTCTTCTCCCAGGTAACAAAGGACAGGACAAGAGGAAACAGCCTCAAGTTGTGCCAGGGTAGGTTTTGATGGGATATTTGTAACACTTTCTTCACCAAAATGGTTGTCCAGGAGTGGAACTGGTGGAATCACCATTCCTGGAGGTATGTAAAAGAGATGTAGATGTGGCACTCAGGGTGTAGGTTTAGTGGTGGACATGGCAGTGTTGGGTTAACAATTACACTCTGTAACCTAAAGGTATTTTCCAGACTAAATGATTCTCTGATTCCCTGATTCTATTCTATCTTTGTAGCCCAGACAGCATATAAATGGGGACTCCCCTGAGACAGCGCCAGCAGATGTGCAGGATCGTGTGCTGATTTCTGTATCCCAGAGAAGCTTGGAAGAAGCCAAAACTGCAAGTTCTCTTGGAAAAGTAACCTTAAATAGTAACACCCTTGCCTCACACATTGTTGGAGGGGAGACTTTATCTGCTTGTGTTGAAAAAGTAGTGTTTTCAGACAGGTGAACAACCACTTTTCCTTTCAGTTTTAAATAGATTTTCTTAATAAAATGATAAGTTTCTTCCTATTTTGGGAGCTAGTTGGCCCATTTGATTGCTCAGAATTGGGTGTGAAGGATTCTCTGATGCACTGAAAGCATATATGACAAGCAAAGTGGCTTGAGAGCCAAAATACCAATTTAGCCCCTTTCTAATGGCTGGTGACAGTATCTAATGCAGTGTGGTGATGATGTGCCTTTGAAATTCTGAGGATAATTATTGTGTCCTTCTGCATACACCTATGTTTGTCTGCCTTGCAACCCAGCCCTTCCCGTGAGACAAGGAAGGGCAAAGCCCACAGCAGTTGATTTATTGACTTCTCTGCCCTGTATTTTTATCCTCTGCTGTACAGCTGGCATTTTGTTTTCATACTGCTGTATTCAATGCTAATTAATGATGTTTAAAAGGGATAGGAATATTGCTCTCAGATGTGCTAGATTTTGGCCCTCCCCGCAAACCTCTAATTTCCACAGATTAAGCTGTTTAGAAATCTGTGGATGTAATTAATAACAGCCAAAGGGCAGGAGTATTTAAGCAGAGAACAAAAGAGAAATTCTGTGTGAAATAAGCTTCATAAGCTTCTGTGTGAAATAAGCCAGTGTTAAAAAGATGATTTAAACTAAAGTTCATCAGTGAAGCCATGGCTAAAATTACTGATAAAATAAAGAACCCTGACAAACTCACTCTGCTATTGTCTAGCTGCTACAATGAGCTTTTGCCATCCCATGGCAGCTGCCCTGGTACAGAAAAGGCAAACTGCTTCTGGCCAGCAGCTCCCTCCAGCAACCCAGCCCGGAGCTGCTCCCAGAAGAGGCAGGGTCTGACTGAGGGGGCAGAGGGGATGCCAAGGAGGGACCACTTGGCTCCTGGAGCACCTCAACCACCCCAGCCCTGGAGAAGAGAAGGCTCTGGAGAAATTTCATTGCAGCCTTTCAGTACTTGAAGCAAGCTTTTAAGAAAGATGAGGACAAAGGTTTTAGCAGGGCCTTGTTGCAATAGATTAAGGGGTAAACCAAAGGACAGTCCATTTTTATTAGATAGAAGGAAGAATTTTTTTGCAATGAGGGTGGTGAAGCACTGGAGAAGTACGTATTGCTCAGAGAGGTGGCGGATGCCCCATCCCTGGAAACATTCAAGGTCAGGTTGCATGAGCCTATGAGCAACCTGGTCTAGTTAAAAATGTCCCTGCTCATTGCAGCGAGATTGGACTAGATGGTCTTTAAAAGTCCATTCCAACCCAAACCTTTCTATGATTTGAATATTTCAGAGATTTTGGGAATCCCTTAACCAGTCACAGAGAAGTCCAGTTGCAGTACTCTCTTCCTGAGGGACCCCCAAAGCAGGAATGGATTTGAACACAGAGGCAGGCACAACCAGTGCTGCAGCCTGAGCTCCTGTCAAGGATAGCTGAATCAGCACAAAATTAACTGAGGGAGAGGATATGAGGGAGCGACTGTGAAAACAAAGGCAAGATGAATAGGAAGAGCAGAAGAGAAGCAATCATTGTCACTGGTCTCCACCGCACCTCCTCCAAAGGGCTGTGTAGCTCTTGCCCACCTGCCCTCACGTGTACTCACAACAAAAAGTGGCATGTTGTACAAAAACATGACTTAGTTTCCTTCTTTCCCATCACTAGCTCTTGGCACGCTCTGCCTCCGTCAGGAGCAGCTTTTGTGCAACGAGGATGTCTGACACCTGCTACAACAGAGCCAGACTTTTCTCTAAGTGCATCCCTGTTGCTGGCTCCAGGGCTGCTGGCACACTGAGGGGGTGAAGCTGCCAATTGCCCAAGAGTTGAACATTTCAGCACAAAGCAGAATTAGTGAGGAGGTGGGTTGGGATGGAGGCAGGAGGAAGCAAAGTCGTGTGGGTGTGAAATGCCAGGAACACTGACTGACAGGATGGGTGAAGAGGGCTTTTGTTGTTAAGAACAGCTAAAAGAGGGCGGGCACCTGTCCCTGAACTCCAGAGCCTGGAGCAAGGAGCCCATCCATTTGCAGCTGTAACTCATCTCTGCTTGCCAAGGCCACTGGTGGATGTGCATGTCTGTGGTGTCAGATTCTAGACTTGAAAATAACAGGTGTTGCCTGAGGGAGCAGCCAACCAGAGAGAAACACTGCGAGGGATGGGACTGGTGAGCACAGAGGAACAGGGAATTAATGACAACTGAACAGGCATGAAGTGAATCGAAAGTCCTCCAGCAGCAAGGACAGGAAGAGAAGGATACCCACGCAGGACTCCAATGCAGTGTTTTCAGGGGCCAATTGCTAAACTGTTCTAGGAGGCAGGGATGCTGAGGGACCAGGCACATCAGAAGGAAAAGTACTGAGGGCATTTACCACAGGGTTTGTTGCTTTTTACCAGCAGACACTTTGCAGTACCTTTAGGTGGGAACCCGGGCATCTAAAAGTCTCTTGCACCGTGCGAAGGGAGCAAGTGACAACAATGACCACAGAATATGCTGAGTTAGAAGAGACCCACAAGGATCATCGAGTCCAACCCTTAGCTCTGCACAGGCCACAGGTTAACTGCCCACTCACCTTCAATGCAAACAGCACAACGTGACACTTCTACCCAGCCCTTCTCTGCCAGGAGGTTCCCAGCTAGGATGAAATGCAAGGCTGTGGCTCAGCCTGGCACTGTCCCTACCTGTGCAGTAGGGGGTGTTGCTGCTGACTTTTTGTTGATGGCAATAGAAATCAGCCTCCAGAAAGGGTGCTTGAGTTGCCTTTCACTTTTTTTTATTTTTCCTGCATGTTTGAATGTTTCCAGGGAGAAGATCTGGGTTTGTTTGGTTTTTTTTTCATGTTGGGGCTATTTAGTCTATTTTTATTTATTTTTTTTTAGACCTGGGTAAAGAAAGTAGGAGCTGTGAAGTGAAAGGCCCTAAAAAGGTAGATGTATGTCATCCTTCAGGTAGTGGGAGAGCCCCTAGCTCTCCCTGCCATGGGTTTCTCAGCCCCTCATGGACATTTCTGCCTGTGAGAGCTGACAAGAGTTAAAGAATAACATGACTTAACCTGAACAGCACACGTGGGCTCGCCTGTTCCTGCAATTACACAGTCAGGAAATTAATTTTGATCAACTGCTCCTGAATACCTTCCTGTGCAAGCAAAACCTGGCGGGATTTCTTTCCTCTTTCATCACTGGGGAATACCAAAGGGGACACTGAGAGGCCCTGAAAGTGTGTTATGAAACCACCATGAGGCACAGAAACTTTCATGTGAAGAACTGGGTTCTTGCCCATCCCAGCTGGGGACACTGGAGGCTGCTCTGTCTGGACACACTCGTGGGGATGTAGTGACAGCTTCTCCCACCCTGCCTTGGCAAAGTGGTTTAGATTGTGAAGGGAGGTGGAAACTGTATGTGACTCGCCAGCAGAATTGTAAGAGTGATCTTATATTTCAAAAGTACTCAAACTATCCAGCATGGATTTTGTATCAGTGATCTAGACACACTGTCTAACATGAGAGGTTTTTTTGTATCAGTGGCCTTCACATACTATTTAATACAAGATGGGTAGCTGCTGACTGATTTAAACCCGGAGACCTACCTGAGAATTGAACCAGAACAAGAGGTAAAAATCAACCCTAATCCCACAACTTTTCTCAATCAGCATCACAGACTGGAGCCATCCAGTACTTTTCACCAAACAGCCCAAATTTCACAAGACTAGCTCGCACTTCAGACAGGAATCCCAACTTCTTTTGTGTGTTACAGAAGAAGCCATACATTTATTTTCCTTTCACTTTCTGATGCACGTATGAAGTTTTAGAACCCAACCACTGTCCCCATGCTAATAGTCTGGATAAAGACAACCACAAAAAATCCCTAAGTATTTTAGCTCCCATGCATTTTTTTTTTTCTTTTATGTGGATCTACTACGAAAAAGTACAAAGGAAAAGGTTACTCATTTTCTGCAAAGTTACTAATTCTCTTCTGAAGAGAATTAGCTTAGCCAATTGACTCCCCCTCACCCCAATCTTGCATCCTATGACTGAAAAGCAGAGAGAAAAATTATGCCCCTGTTTTGCACAAATAACTCCAGCCATTGAGAATGAAACTGTTTTCCTGCTGTGTATTTTCTCCCTTTTTCCACCTAGTATCAATCCAAGCAAAGTGACACATGGAATATCACACTTGCTTTCCACTGGAAAGTATTAAAGTGCAAGGTTCCCCTGTATTACCATGACAAGAAGGAGTTTGTACAGTGAAGGCAGAAAGGGGAAAGGAGGCCCTTCCTTCCTTTTCTGTTTGCATCTTTTGAAATGATAGACACTAGAGAGCTAGAACTATAAAATAAGGGCTTCATAGAGACTGTTCTCATTCCTGCCAGATCTTTTCCTCAGTAAAAGTGTTAGTAGGAAGATATCTGATGTCTTCTGCATGACTAGCATGCCAAACTCACCTTTCCAGGATTCCTCTACTGAAAACAATTGCGAGTTCAAACCATACTTGCATTTCTGAGCTTTTTTTACCTATATTCCATAGTAGTGATCACAGCAACAACAGATGGAAAATACAAACTCACCACAAGATGCAGCACCACACAAAGGACAATCAGTAGGAGACCAGGAGGAAGGCAGATTTCATAGTTCTGGCACGTTCTGGCTTCTCTTACCAGACTCCTTGGAAGACAGGGCAGGAATAAATCATTACCAGTAGTGATGGTCCTGGTACAGCGTAGCTTCCTGTCCCAAAAGAGCTGATTGCATCCAGCAACTCAGCCTGGCTCATCAACACACACGTCAGAGGGGAAATTCCTAAGCAGAGTTGTTGAGGTCCAGGAGGTCTCCCACCAGCTGAGAGGTCTCAGTGCACTTCCCCAGAGATAGTTGCATTGTGGCCAAGAAAAGAAAGATGTTGAACTTCTGTCCTGGGTTATTCAAAGACTGTCCTGGTGATAACACTTCACTTTTCAAAGCACCTCTGCATGTGGTTAGAAGAAGTAGGACACGTCAGGTTCATCTGTCTCACTATGTGCTCAGTGGACAAGAGGTCTTTCTGCAGCTGTATCTAGATTGGAGCAATGCATTTTAAGTGTGCATCAAGCTGTAATCCCTGCTTCAATTTACAGAATCACTTAGGTTGGAAAAGACCTCTAAGATCATTGAGTCCAACCATTAACCCAGCATTGTCAAGGCCACCACTAAGCCATGTCCCAAAGGACAACAGCTAAATGTTTTTTGAACACTTCTAGGGATGGTGATTTCACCACTTCCCAGGGAAGCCTGTACAATGCTTGACCACCCTTTCAGTGAAGAAATTTTTCCTATATCCAGTCCAAACATGCCTTGATGCAACTTGAGGCCGTTTCCTCTCATCACTTGTTACCTGGGAGAAGAGGCTGACCCCCACCTGGATACAACCTCCTTACAGGTAATTGTATCATCAGTAGTACCACCAGGGTAGACAGGGCGATGAAAGCAAGCCTGCTCTGTAAGCTCTCAGAGAGAAACCTCGTCTGCCTCATAACCTGCCCTGAACTTGATTTGGCCACATCTCTGCAAGCTGAAGTTGCTGTGTCAGCAGTGATCACTCCAAAAGTCAGCATTGAGTTAGACTTACATTTCCAGCTTAAAAACAGGTCACAATCACATGGCATTTGCATTGATCCCAAAGCACTGAACAAGGAAATTACTTTCATAAGGTCTCTCCTCTCAGGAAGTGTGGGGGTCAGGTGTTATCCCCTTTTTACAAATCATAAGTCAGACAGAAGGATAACAATTTGCTGCCAAATCAAGCATGAGACACCTGTGAAAGGTTTACAAGATCTGAACCCTACTAAAACAGCTGGAGGATCACAGAGCCCACCTTAGCCCCCAGACCTTCTTGAGGACTTACGGTCTCTTCACATGGAGCAAACTGCACTTATGCCCTGTGCTCCATTTTGTATCACAGGGCAGAGCCAGATAGATGTTGGACAATCCCTGCAGCCACATGGTCCAGCTTGCACAAAGCCACTGGTCACTTACTGGGACCTGTCTCCCTCATGTCACAGGCCACAGCTTCACTTCTGCTTACAGAGGGGCCAAGGGGCTCCAGTCCCTCCGCAAAGAGGGCTGCAGCCAGGAAGCTGTAGAGTGCAATTCATCCAGCCTGTGTCTGAGAGATGTCTGGAAAGGAGAGGGACCAGGAGGAAGCACCAGGTAGCAGAACTTGCTCTGGCCACAGCCATCCCTTTGGACACAGCTGATGCTGCTGCTGTCCCCTGGCAAGGGCGGTCAGATATCATTTTGTGTGGTACTGAAAAGCTGAGATTCATGCTCAGGCATCATATCAGACATCACATTAGCTGCTCCAGCAGTTAGAGAGGGACAGTCAAGATGTATTAACACTGTTTTAACATAATTATGTTTGTAGAGCAGTGCTGCAAGGAGCCTTTTGACAAGCACATTCTACCTTGGCTATATCGTTTTCCCCTTCCTTTGCTTTCCAGAACTGCACACCTCTTTCCACCAACAGAAAAGGAGAGAGCATTAAGATCTGTTGGGGCAGAATAAAGGAGTTCAAGCTCATTGTGCTGTCCACTTAACAGGTGACATTGGACTTTTCCTCCCCATTTCTTCCAGTCTATACAGTATTAGATAACTGCCCTGTGGAAACTAAACTGAATCCCTCCAGCTTCCGGAAAGCAGCTGGAGAGGTGACTGCCCAGGACAGTTCTTGTTGCAGAGTCAGTTTTCTTTACACAATGCATTAACATTCTGACATGGCAATAAACAAAAATTTTCCCTGTATTGAAACAAAGGCCTGAGGTTCACCTAGGGTTTTAATTCACTAGAATGATATAATGACATCAAGGAAAAAAATTAACCCCACCAATGTGGTGTTCAAGGAGCGTTGGATGCACACAGGACAGTCCGAAGGCAAGCACCCCCCCACCCAGCAAGGGGATGCAGCCTTCCCATGCATCCTATCCTCACTTCCAGCTTCTGGTGTGCCCTCCCTCCAGGCTAAGATTCCAAACCTTCAGATTGTAATTTGATTTCTTTTGGCTCACAGAAAAGTCCCTCTGCTTGGGTTTCTGGAAGCGAGCGAGAGCGAGGCACGGCAGCAGAGCTTGGCTGCCACCTCCTGGTCTCCTTCCTCTGCTGTACACACACCAAACCCCACTGAAAACAGAATAGTCCAAAAATACAAATACTGGCAGGGCTCTCTGGCTTCTTGGGTTGAGCCCCTTCTAACTCAGCAGGAATAAAACAGACTCCTCATGGAGAAAGGGTGCAAGATCAAGTTGCTGAGCTTAAGGGAGCTGAGTTTCACAAATTAATATAGTTTTTATGTCTATGAATATGTTTATGGTTTGTAATAATATGAAAGTTTGTGGCACACTACAGGAGCTGTTAATATCCTGCAGCCAGGAGCTACAAGGCTTCCAGAGTCTGTTTTCATTTCTAAAAGGTCAGACAAACAAAATACACCTTCTCAAAGGTGAGGCCAATATATGCCACTCCATTACAAAAATGTTTTCATGAATGTTTCTCCTTCAGCTTTAGATAAAACTTACGTTTATTTCCCCCAGAGAAAAGCAACACGGAAATAATTCTTATTAATTCTTTCTGCATTTCTTTGTCCTCTTCCCTGCTTATGAGGAAAAGAAAAATTTTTCTCACTTTATCCTCTAAACACAAAATACATTCACAAAACACAGTATTTCAGTTTTCCTGCAATGTTCTGTGTTATTCTTGATAAATACTCTCAGAGTTTTGAAAACATCGTATGAAATTTCAAACTTGTATCTTTCAAGATATTGCAGAAAGAATAACATAAAAGGTTGTCTTATGAAAAAAAATACAGAACCCTCATATGTTGCCTGCTGTAATCCTGGGACTCTTAAACCCAGAAAACTATGGTGTCAAAGTATTTGGATTCACAGCCACAAGCCTGGAGAAACATTTCAAAAGAAATGAAGACATTTGTTTTGTATGCAAAGGGTGACTCCGAGATTTGGGACTGCATGGACATGTGCACGAGGAAAGATTATGAGAAAAATCCATCAAATTAGATTTCTCACATCAGCATTCATGAAAGACAGTGCTCCATAAAACCTTCACATCAGCAAGTCACCACAGTTCCTCAAGGACATTTAAAGAGCAATGACCTTCCCAAAACAATGGGACAAAAGAGATTTATTTTTTTTTGTTCAAAGCAGCAGCTCTGGGCCTTGATGTACCATCACTCATTGATTATAATGGAACATTTAAAGGGAGGTCCTATCATGTTTTTAAAACCACCCAGGCATGCTGAAATCTTCTGCCCATCACAGATGAAGATCAGAAAGGCCAAGCCAAGAATTATAAAGTGACAGTTTTCAGTAAGGAAGCCACTGTGAAGCTGGCCAAAGCCTGGTTGGCATTTGTCTCTAATTCCAAATAAATCCTATTGGGAAAAAACCCCCAGCCGCATGCTCCGTATCTGGATGTAAGTGTACAGAAGAGATTAGCTGTTACTAAGAATAAGACCAACGTGCACTGTGACGACAGCTGGATAACAAGCACTAACAATTGCAATTCTCCCAGTGTGAGCTGAGCACTGGCTGAAGTCAGAAAAATGTGTTTTTCTATGGATAAACTGGGGCTGATCCCACTGCGCCAAGGCTGCTGGGGTTTGATCCCAGGCCCTTCTGCATAGATATCCCCGAGCCCAGCACATGCATATCAATCTGGTGTTTGGCATTAGAGACAGAGCTACAAAACACTGTGAAGAGGAATTCCCTGTGGTTGAAATCTGCTTCTCTGAGGTGCTGTTCCCAGTGTGACCAGTAACCGTGTCCCTTTTAAGTCCTTTCCAACTCTCTTATAATGCTCACAGCAAATTAAAAGCACAGAGTAATGGGGTATTCTGCAAGAAAAAAAACCCCTGTCCAGACCATTCCAGCTCCAGAAGAATATACATCCCATTTTTCAGTCAGGGATTGTAAAAATGAAGAACCTCACTGCTGGTACAGCTGAGAGGATGATGTGACCCGTGTAGTTCATTAGTGCTGCGATAGCGCCCCCATGAGGCAGGCCCAACTGTGCAAGTGCTCCGTCAGGATCTCATAAAGTGCTGGAGACGGATGTCTGGGAACCTCTCAGAGATAATTTCGGTGGTGCTGTCACTTGTACATCTCCATCACTGCAAACTATGGAGGCAGATTCTTGTCTTGCTGGGCTTTCTGATCGGGACCACCACCAAATTGCTGCTCTTCCCTCTCCTCCAGCTGCAGTAACTGCAGTGGTACCTCCCCAGCTTCAGGGGACACAGGAATAAATCCATCTTTGCACAAGCTTCTGTTGCTTACCTTAAAGTGCCTGTGCTGTCCTCCTGGCTGCTTTGACAGATTCACTACAGTGCTGTGAACAGCAGAGGAAAATTTTGCCAGCCAAACAGAAATTGGATAGATGCCTTTTTAGTTATTATTTTCCAGGAAGTTCTGGAGTCCATTTCTTTCAAGCATAAACCAAAGGAAGAATAGAGAAGTTAAAATAATCCTGTAGAAGGCAGCTTATTGCATGGTGTAGTGCCAGTTTAAAACCAGTTCTTTTGCTGTTGTTCATCAAATCCTAAAGCTATCCTATTTTATCTAGTGCTATCAAAACCTGCAAGCTATAAATATTATATAAATTATATATGATTTTACACACTAGTAAGGTTTTACACTGGGTCAGCATCAAGAACCCCATGCAGACCACAGGGTCATGCACAGCTTTATTTGTGCAAGGGATGGACCTGTCCCCTCTCTGTACCATGAAAACTTGCTTTGAAGAGGACTCTGCAGCCCACACACACCATCAGACCATGTCCTCAAACCTCTGTTTCTAGCAACTGCAAGAGGCAGAGAGGTTTATAATGCCCATGAAGCAGCCTTTGCAGACAGAAACAGAATTCAGCCTTCTAGATTAGGTGATTAAACAATTATATAAAAACAACTGGTTTAGATATCCATCTTCCTCATCTAAGTCTTTGCTTTCAAAGCCATATTGATTAAAGAAAAAAAAAAGACATAAAACCCAACAATGGGCATAAGCACTGCAGGCCTCCCAAACTACCTCCTCTCTCCCTTGGCCCTCTGCTCTCCTGCCTCATGTTCATCCACTGAGAAATGTTTTTGACATGTCATGGAAAAATAATTCCATTGATGGCAATGAATAACTTTTTCAAGAGACCACTGTGCAGGAATATTGCACTCTTGAAAGCTCACGTTTTCCTCTGAATGGACTGCATTTACCTGCCTTTACCACAAAAGTCCAGCAGGACCCAGGGTCAGTATTCCTCTCTTCCTTCGTCAGCAGATGAGCAGTAACACATGCAATAGAAGGATTAATCTGGACAAGAAGCTTTGCAGTGCAGTACTGCAGTGCACTCTGTTCCTCTTGGACAGACTGGACATAAACCTTGCTTTTCTTCCCACACAGGGCATGCACCAGCTTTCAGGTTGTAGTAACTTTCTTTGGTGCAGCCAGAAAATGGTTTGTCGGAGAGACTCTTCCAGCAAAATACAGCCAGCTCTGGCAGCAGATACTGTTTAGCAGCACTGAGCAATTCAACAACATTAAACAAGACAAAAAGAACATGTTATACTCTATCAGCTGTCATGCTCCTAACTAAGGCTTAGTGAGTAACATTTCTGTTATATGATATGAGATATAGATATATGTGAATAACATTAGATAATAAGTTAAAATGTGTTAAATACTGCCCTACGATAGAGGCAAACAATCTATAACCATGAGATACATGGTTTGGAGTACAAATAGGAGCAGAATTTGTCCCAAACATCACAGATACCTGAGAAGCCACTTACTCTGCAATCTTTAAGATGCCACAGGGATTTCCTACCTTCAGTCAATGTGTGAGGCGGGGAAGAGAAAGAACAGCACAGGATTAAATTTAAATCTCCTAACCTGAGCCAAGGACAGAATTATCCATGACAGAACTTGGCTAAGACCAACAATCCTCTCTGCTGTCCTTTGTAATTATCTTTCCTTTCTCTCTTCCCTCCAAAATAGTATTAAAAAAAAAAATAGGGAGAAGGTCTGTTTTTGACCTGAGGAGAAAAATATTTTCTGTTAGGTTCTCTAGAAGGGAATTCTTTGAATGGAACACACAGTTATGTACTGACTACCCAGCAGAAGTGCAGTGCACTGGCAACTGAGGCTGTCAGTGCAGATACTTGCACACAGAGCTGCTGCTGCCACACCACCTCAGACTCTGTCTCCATGTCCATTTCCAGCTTCAGCTGCCCCAACCATGCCCACTAGCAGTCATTTTTGTCCCAAAGAACACTTGCACGCTTTGTGATGTTTGACAGGGAACTGCGTCATTAGTTCTCCTACAACTACTTTTTTCCCAGTGAAATGACCAAACTGCAGAGCCAGATTAGCTGAGTCATGTCTTTACATTACCCCCTGAAGTTATACAGTTTGCTTGTGAGGGGGGACATCAGGAAATAACAATTTACATAAAACATATTTTAGAATTGAGTAAAATGATTGTATTTCAGTTTTATTTCTGGACAGTATTTGTCTATCAAGGGTGACTTAAAACTTCACTACCAAGATTAGAAACAGTCCTTCATAGTTTGCTTTGCTAAATTATGCTTTTTTAATCTCAAAGATACTCACCTGTGCCTCTGAAGCCTGAAATAATTTCAGGCATTCTAACAGAAATGTCATCATCTGTTCACACTACACCTGAGAAAACTAAGGCAGAGGTATCAATTGCAACATGAATATTTGCCTTATCAAATGAATGACTGAACAATTCCTCAGCCATCTGTGGTTTGGCTCAGTCACACAAGGTTAAGTAGTCTTTCAGTTATTTCAGACTAATATCTAAATCAATACCAGAGAATGCAGAAGCAAAAGAAGTTTTAAATGGCACAGATCTGCCACTAAAAGGAGACAGAGATGCCCCCGGCTTCAGTAGCTTTTGCTTTCATTCCTTTATGAAACTGTTTCATTACAATTGGTCAGCAGAGTCAAGTAGAGAGTTTAATGCAACATGTCTATTCTGGTAACACAGACACAGCCAAGGCCAGCACTCCTCTACTGTATTCAGCTTTTTTGCAAAAATGAGATACTTCTTTATCCCTTTGAATCCACACCAACAGGTAGACAAGTATTTTTGGCTAGTAAATGCTAGCAAGCATTTACTTTCTTCTTACAGAAATAGAAAATAAAAGTATTTCTGCAGGAATTGCTCCTTTAGGCCACTGAGCAGAAAAACCCGAGGTGCTGAACTACAGCTCCCAGCAGCTACACACATTTCAGACAGAGTGGCACGAGAACCACTTTGCTTCCCCTCAATGATTCTGACAGCAGGAATTCTGAGGTGAAGTAGCTTATAAAGAGCCATCCTACCACCTCCAAATTTCTATCAAAACACCAAAACAACAGCAGACTACCTTTCACTGGGCAACTCTCTTTGGTCAGAAAATATTTTCATTGAAATTTTCAGACTTGTAATTCATTCTTTTCCAGTGGTGAGGTCTCCAGTCTTTCATTAAGTTTCGTCCTTTAATGAAGTATAATTACAGCTCATCATGCTTTTTCATTCTTACTTGTCATATGTAAATCCTACTTGGACTGAAAATCATCCAGTGTTGAACTAAGAGTATTTTCTTGTGTAGATACTCTCAATGCTCTTAAAAAAAGGAGCTGGTGTAAAGGCTTTTATTCTTATTCAAAAGACAGTATCTGCAGAATTGTTTTCCAATTTCATACTTAAAACTGAGATTCCAAAAAAAAAAAGGTGCCATTTTGCAAATCGATAACGTATTTCCTGCAGCACTTCAGCCTTTTCCCATACATTCTTGGTGCTGAACTGCCATGACATTTTTCAATACTTCAAATAGAAAACTGTTCTCCAGAACAATCCTACTGCAAACCTAACGACGGGCACAGCAGGATTTAATTTGGATTTTATGGTTTAGGACTACTGACCAAAACCATGCAAAAAGGACAGACACGTGTACATTAACTGGGACAACAGTTATGACCTTTATGCTTTGTGGTCTGGGAAGACCAGTGGAAAAATAATTAAAGCACATTTTTGAGATGGCATAGCACTTCCGAAGCATAGGGCAGTGTCCTCTCTCTGCATGAGAACATGTGTGAATTCCCATATTCTCACAAAGAACTGGGTTACAAAACTTCACGCCTTTCTGTGCAGCAAGTCCATTTTCTTGAGGTGCTCAGCTTGAAGAAGCTGGAGGTTGTGTTTTTTCTGTCTAGCCAGTATCTGCATTCAAAATGTTCAAGATTCAAAACAGGTAGATTCAAGAAGACAGAATGCCTGCTCACTTGTAAATATACATTCTAGCAGGTCAGAGACCTCACCACAAGGTATTTGGGGCAACATCACATCCTGTGCCACAAACATACTTCAAGGTAAAAGAAAACTACACCAAAAATCTTATTCTTTATGAATTATTTTAATGAACCAAATATGAAGTGACACGAACACAGGTCAAGGAACATAACACAATTTTTTGGGGGGTATGTCTGAGTCATCCAAGGAAGATAACACAAAACCAGCCCCACCAGCTGCTGACAGAAGGTAAAGATTTAAGAACAGTTGAGAACGGTTCAAGGGAAAACAAGAAAGCATCGTGAGAGAGATTAATTCTTGCCCAGAATGTCAACCAAATCATATAACAGTTAAAATTTCATGTCAAGTGCTTAAATAAGGTCTCTGGTTTCTTTCTTAACACAGTGAGTCCACAGAACAATAGGGAATGGGCTATCCCTGAATTTGTGGCAACAGGTCCTATAGAGCATATTCCAGGTTTCTCCAAATACTGGAGATGGAGATGGCCAAAAAGAGAAGTAGAGAAAGTGAGGACCCTTTGTTACCCAGCCTGGTCTCAGAAATGGAATGTGTTTTCTAGACCCCATAATCTTTGGCATTGGTTCCTTTTTCAATGTTTGCGTGAGTGCTTTAATCCCATGACTGTGAAGGTTGCAGCAGTCAGTTTCTCATATACCAGAAACATAAGAGCAGCAGTAAGGACTGTCTGCAAGAGCTTTGCTTCAAGGCCTTTGTAGAGTCCCACTAATCCAAAACGCCTAAGGAGGAGAAGAAAAATCAAACAAGAAAACAATTGTGAATAGCTTTCTATAAGTAAATCAATACACTACAAAGAATCAGTATCAGTATCACAGGTTAATGATAACTGCAGGAATTCTTGCTCTCCAGTGCCACCTATGTTTAATAATATTTTAAACAGAAAATTCTGCAAAAGTTTCAACTCTTCTGTGCAAGAAAGCTGCTTCTTTTCAAGATGAGAGGTGGAATGAATTAGTATCTGGATGTATCCTTGATGCCACTTATTTTACAGGTATTTAGGAGAATTTGGGTTTGTGGACTTATTCTGCAATGTATTATAAAAAACAGATTGGCTCAAATGGCAAGTTTAAGGGAAGCAAAAAGAAACAAAATTCAGATTCAGCGACATTTTCACCACATTAGTAATACTTGAGTCTTCTGTATCATAGTAGGAGGGAAAAAAAAGGGAATGCTCACCTCACTCTCTGTTGGAGAAGGTAAAGAACATTTCTGAGACTGCCCAGTGTTCGGTTCTCTGGGTTCAACCTGTGGCGTCCAAACTGAAAAAAAGGAAGAGCAATTTCTGTTACTGTTTCCCCACAGTGCTTGGCAGAGAATGCAACACACACATGAAATCTGGAGAGCCTATCTTAAATTTCTAAACATTTTCAACATATGGCCATCAGCGTGGAACTGAGGCCAAAGCTCACACAGCAAGCATTAAAACAGTACAGGCTACAATAATTTGGTTTGGTTTTAAGATGGATTCTAACAAAGTGTTACACATTGCCATGTTTACTCTCTTTGGGTTGCTGTGGAGAAAACAAGTTTTCAAGATCTCAAAGGCATAATTTGCAGAGTCTTAGTAGGGATATAGCATTCAAAGCAAGTTCTTTCTGGCTTGCTCAGCATTCACTTGACAAAGATTCAAACCCTCACACATCTGCAAACCATTACTACACTGAGATTGCATACCTGAACACAAAAGTTATCTGCCCAGCAATGGTCCTGGAGCAAAACACTTATGTGTGAACAGCTGTGGAAGAATCCCAAACTGTTTGAACCACCTGCCTGGCCTCAATAATATTTTTTTTACTTGCTTTTTTCACTTTTATCCCCAAACTGGTTTTCAGTAGGCAAGATAGCTGCTGCTGTAGTTTTGTGCCTCACAGTTACACACCAGCAGTTTTAGCAACTTCTTTTCTAGCATTCACTGATACTCTCATCTGATCCAGGTCGATAATACTGTCAGCAAGCTGTAACTATGAATTATTAATACACCAGAGTTGGCACACGTGTATTTATAACAGCACAGCCTAATAGCCTTTGAAGCCTGCATTAAGCATCTGTGCTAAGAAAGGTGAACTTGAGCAACTGCATGTGGATGAATTTTCCCCACAACTTGTTCAAATAATTGCTACTTCTTGGATGCAAGAAATTACCACTGACAGTAGGTAAAGTATGCAGCTGACTTAAAAAGTTCAGAAATTTTAAGAAAATGCCACAATGATACAGATCCCTTTACTGTGTGGCTTAACAACTCAGATGGAAACAGCAGCCACAGAATGCTAATGGAAATCTCCCTTTGTTAGGTAAATGTGGGCTCAAAATCCACAATCTTCTCACCAGCAACTAACCCATTTGATACTAATTAACCAATGTTAAGAATTACTGTAAAATATGCAGATAGACATAATCCTCAAAAAACTGCTAACTAGGTTTCAAGTTACAGTGTCAGTCACTGTCCAGACTACTCATAGGTTTCCAAACTACATCATTAGGTGCTTCATTCTCCTCTTTTCTCCACCACTGGACAATTTTTGTACTGCAAACAAAGATCCATCAAGAGAGGAAAAAAAACACTAACTTTTTTGCTAAGATGTTAACACTTCAGTAGTTACTGCAGAACATTTCCCAAAAGGACTAGCATTCTCAATGACAGAGAAAAGAGACTTTAAACAGAGCTTTTTCATCTGGGATCACTAAGAACATTAACAGTATTTCTATATCTCCAGAGGCAAATCTAATTTATCTCCCCTTTACTGACACATAGGCTAAAGAACAGTTTCACTGAACAATGAGTAAAACCAGTGTCATGTGTGTCATGTGGCACCCTGGAAAGGAGACAGACATACCAAATGGCAAGGCTGTCAATTACACAGGATAACTGTTCATTTTATGGAAGCAAGAAGAGCGCTGTGCCAAAGAGTTGAAAGCAGAAGTGCAGAGACTTCATCACAAAGAACCCTAACTTTCAAACAGAGTTTATTTCTGAAGGTTGGAAAGAAAAAAAGAAAAAAAAAGGAAGAGTCCTGTATTTCTACTTTGATGACAGACCTTAGTTATGATGTGTAAGTTTATATGAATTATATTGAGCTTGTGTTTGAGTTTGTGTGCAAATCTGCTAAAATTGTTTCAAAAATCCCCCCATAACTATATAAACTACCTCGCATGCAGAATGCTTTTTCTGAAAATACGAAACCTTTATTCATAACCTTTTTCTTTAATATCACTTAGTGCGAGTGACAAAAACCTCATGAAACAGAACAATGCTGGCTTTAGATTAGAAAATGCATCACGAAGCAGAGCAAGTCTGAACTGGACAGCACAGGTACCACAGATGCACATTTCTGCTGTTCTCAACACACATGTTCAAGGTTCCTGACTATTCTTTCACAGAGCAAACGATCCAAAGTCCTGTCTAGTGACTGCAGAACTAGAGAGAGGGTCCCTGTGCTCACCACCACCACAGGGAGAGGACAGACCTCACATTGAGAAGTACCATATAGGCCACTTTATTTCACAATGGGCCACAGAGCTGCCCCTTTCCTTTTTACTTTTTTAATAACAACGTCATCAAGAGACAGAAGAATTTTGTTCAAAAAGCTAAAAGGAGACAGATGAAACGTGAAGCCACAAGACTGTAGCCACTTCTAGAGCAACCATGGCAAATGAACGAGGGCTGAAGCTCTTATGTGGATGTAACACCATTAAACCTGCACTGCTGTGCAATGCTCGGGCTAAAACACAGCACTACGACTTTCCTTCCAGCTCTCCTTCACACCAGCAGAAAATGCATCACAAATTAAAAACACACTGATGTTGCATCTTATCTAATAGAGCTATATTTGCCTAAATATTTTTCTGTATATGTCACTCCAGTAATAGAAGTCTTGTTATTAGTTTGGCTCCTGAAGAGTGTCTAGGCTGTTGAAACAGGGTAAGACATTGAATGAAAGCACTGGCTCAACTGATTGAAAATTAGGAAAACTTCAGAAAAGATGACTGCTGACAAAATTACACAGTAAATATATTCAAGTACTGTTGCTTTGAAATATAGCATCCAAAGTATCTTTTCACAGGCTATGAAAAATCAAAATACATTTATTCCGCTCTAATTAAAAGAATAACTCAAATAATTATAAAATTGCTTGAAAATTGCTTGAAAATTACTTCTTCGAGATGTACAATTAACAAGAAAATTTCCCTATTAGAGAAGTCTGAAAAGTGATACCCTTACCATGGAAGGCTTGTTTTCAATAATTCAACTAGTCCTCAGAACTTATACAAGTTTTAGAACATAATGGCCTTACCATACATTGAAGTTAAGGCTTCTTACTTAAGAAAATAGCATAGTATTTCATGTGGAAATGTTTATTAACATTTAACTGTTATAAAAACAAATTCAAAAGCACAGAAATTAAAGTACAATAGCTTATGCATGGCCAGGTCTCCTCCCTCCTATCCCCTCCAAGTTTTGTCTTATGTCAACATTACAACAATATTGGTACCTCCTGAAGGCAGCAGCATTACCCAGCACACATACGAATTGCAAGTAAGAATAAATGCAAGTGTTACCATTACTACTGCAATTAGCCTACATGGCCAGGCAAGTGCTTAAAGGTATAATTTATGAGGGAGTTCAGCTTCCCCTGATGAATCATGTTCTGGACACTGACAAGGTCAGACCATTATCTGAACAACAAAACCTATGAGCAGAACTTTATTACCATAGGTCATCTGGAAATAGACTGAGTTTAGAAGATTTAATTTTAACTTCGCACTTGATGCATTTTCCTTTTATATTCAAAGAAGCAGATGTATATTGTTGTAGTGCCTAAAAGCAGCATGATGCACCAGGTTCTGTGAGACACTCTACTGATGCATTACCCTGGCAATCCTACCAGCTCCTTGAAACAAATGTGCACCTGTAACACCAAGTTCGATCACAATCCGAGAGGACAGATATCCTAATCACTGGCCTGCGTTGTGCAAAAACACCTCCTGAAATGATGGGTCCATTAATTGAAACAAATTCAAGCCAAATTAACAAGGCTGGCACGATACCGAACAAATCTGAGACAGAGTTACCCCGAAATGAAATTATTACTTACCCTCAGAATTGACTGTACTGTCTGCAGAGGATAAGTGAGGGTGGTGGCAACTGCTTTGGCTATTGCACCAATGACAAAAGCATCCAAGGATGTGAGCTGTTCAATAGATAAAGAATACATTTATGTCCACATTGTACCAAAACAGCCAGTTACCCATACATGTTTGGGGATTCTGTACTGCTACCATATTATCTAAGGATCTTTGGCATGAAGATTTCACCAACATTCTGGATCTTCTCATTTTAAAGAGTCATAGTTCAGCCAACTTACTTTCCCAAAACTAATGTTTATTTGTAGCTTCTACCTGCTTTTGTGTTTCCCACTGTAACTAGGTTACTAAAACACAGTTGATATAAGGCCATACAACTGGACCAATTTAAAGCACCAAGAACAGACAAAAGGTAAGGAAGTATCATTTAAACATACCACCAATGAATAAGCATTTCAGGGTTTGCAACACTGAGACTAACAAATCACATGGTGCTTGTGAAAAGGTGACAGTGAAAGACTGTCATCACTCTGTAAGTCTGAGACATAATCACTAGGCTCTTGGGCAGAATTTTAGTCTTGATGACACAGGCTAAGATCTCATCCCGTCAGTTAAGAACACCTCCTGAAAGCCCATCCTCACTGCCAAAGCCCAGGATGCACTAAATGCATTGTTATAACCTATACTGCTTGTTCAGTCTAACAGTGTGAATTAATCAAGGACAATAAGTAGATGCCCATATCAAAAGATGCTTGAAATTTCCAAAATATATTGATTGCAATCACAAATATGCTCACGCATGTACATCTTAAAAAGGTCAATCTGATGTATTTAAGACAATCAGGAAAAAAACACAGGAAGAAAAATGCCATCCAAAATAAACATTACCATTGCTAGAGAAAAAAAGTATTTTCCCTCTCCAATGATCATGGAAAAAGAAATGCCCTATTTTAAGGTGGAACTAAGTAATTTAAAACTAAAACTAACCAGCCACAAGAAATAAATATATAAGTAAATATGTTATTAACTAACAGGCAAATAATGCAGAGGGAAGCTCAGCTCATCACTCAAAAAAAATGTATTGTCCATAACATAACTGGGTAGATCCATCAGGCACAAATGGAATGCTACAGCTGAAGTATTAACTGAAGACAGTAAAAAACCAAAGCCTCATTGATGAGGCAAAATCTCATGTAAAAATAATCTCACTATGTCTTGAAGAAAAACAAGATGGCTTTGTAACTGATATGACCTAACACTTTAAATCAGACAAACGCATCCCAAAAACATAAATCGTAAGCAAAGTGCCATAGCTTAAACACATGTTATGACATTATCTAAAAATGTAACACAAATGCTTTTCAGTTTGCCAGAACATAAAAGGAACGTGACTTCAGCTGAGCTGCTATATCTGATATAGTGAAAAAAAACCCAGAATTAGGACAGAGCAGGGACAGAAAAATGGTTATACCTCTATTTAGAGAATCAGGAAGGCATGGTTGCAATATGGTTCAATTCTAGTGTCCATCTTTGGAAAAATTACACTGAAAAATTGAGGGCTTCAAGGAAAAAAAGTATTATTAAGATGACAGGGCCTAGGACAAACCTGTGATACTTCAAAGGCTCAAAATACTCGATTTACTGGTAAAAGGGGTAAAAGCAGACTGAAACAGTCTGTATGTAACTACTTATAAAAGATATATTAGAATTGAAATCCCTACTTTAAATTAAGGCCTGTGAACAAACCTAAATCCAGACAACAGGTGCAATTTTATTTTTACAGGTAGAGGAATTCATCACAGGAATATCTTCCCTAGGGACATGAAAGATTCACATCTCACTTCATGATGCTGGATCCTTTTTAGATACACTAACTCAATAAATTCGCCCAAAATACAAGAACCAAAACCAAACCTGCATTTCTGAATTTGTTCAAGTGATACATATCAAAGAGCCTGCCTTATAACAGAGTATGTTCACCATCTGGCCCCAAAACTCACCTGCAGCTGCTTTTTCAGAAGCTTTCGTTTAAAGCCTTCATAAAACATGAACTGTATGGCAGGATTGAAGACCAGCAGCAAGGAGGGGAAAGTACCATTCCACAAAGCTAAGACTCCTTCATCTCGTATTATCTGATGAAAGGCNGGGAGGAAGTCATTAAAATTTTGAGTACAAAACGCTTACTGTAAAATATAAGAGAAGTTACACTTAAAGCCCAATACTCAAAATGTATAAAAATTCACTCCAGTCTTTTATGCAACTGTATCATCTGCACAGACACCCTGCTCTTTTTAGTATAAACGTGGCATCCACAATAAGGTCTTCTAAGCCGTCTTCAATATTCCAACAATATTTATTTGGCAGCCTGAATATGTGAGTGATTAAGAGATTAAGGTGAGTCAAGTTTAATTTGCAGATTGTCTGTCCAAACTCAGACTCCCAGCTACCACCTCACTAGGCTCACTACTGCTCAAGTATCTGCAGAATAACTAAAATACTTTTTGCAAAGGCAGGTATTTTACAGGACTGCATACTGCAAACTCTTAATTGCCATCACATATAACCAAGTCCAGTTTCCTGTAACACCCAGTGACTGCAAAGTGACAGAAGCACAGAGTTACATGGTAGCACAGACATTACAGGGTGAAATCAGTTATATGAACAGAAGTCTTCAAGGTCCTTTACGCATTTCATTGGTTGAAGGTAAAGACAAGTGCTTACCTATTATGCCTCTGTAATTGGTTGGTACAATGTCTTCATTTCTGAATTTTGCTCCCTGCAGCTTCAGACGTGTGTTCACTACCCAAAGAGGAGTTGTCAAGAGTACATTCACTACACCTAAAGCAACACACAGCACACAAAAAAAAAAAAATCAGCAAGAACCAGAAGATTTACAATGTTTTCTTATCCCTTTTCTTCCCAATTCAAATGCTACTGAAATTTCTGGTAGGAAGAAGGGAAAAAAGTTAACACAGCATATGGGAAAAGTAGATGATAATTTGTAATGAGCTACTTCAGGTATCCCCCCCCATAGCTCCATCCTGAATTAATTGCCAGCAGGCTGCATGCAGCAGGAAGATATTTCTGCTACACCTCCCCAAAACTAAAAACTGCAACAAATAATAAAAGAAATCTACCCCAAGCAACAAAACACATCAAATATGAAATGTGTTAAAGGAATCTTAAGTGAGCTTGCTACTTTGCTGCATACTGCACTACACTGGAGCACAAGATACTCTACTTTTTCATGTCTGACTTCACAATGGCTTGCTGCCTGCCCACTTTCAGAAAGAAATGCTGAGCATGAAGGTTAGAAAGATTATTTTATATAGAGAGATAAAAACAGATCAAACACTGACTAAAGAATGAGAGTGTCTTGCTTCTACATGCACTAAGTACACTCAAGGTGGAAAACACAAGATTCTGCAAATATTTTAAGTACGGCTTAAATGTGACAAGAGATTCCACACAAAAACCCCAATGACAAATCTTGAATGCTGAGTATCAGAAATTAGGATGGGGAAAGAGAAAGACACAAGCATAGATATGGCTGCAACAAAGATATATTGCAAAATACCAATCTAAACTAAGAGGGAGAAGAATTAGGTGGCATTACTTTTGCAATCAACCAGTACAGGCAGTCACTTTGAAGTAACTATGTAAAAACAAACTTCTGATCTTTCTTATTAATATTTCTGCATCACAGAAATTAGCAATTGCTTCTACACTGGTTGCTTTAGTAGGAGTCTGAATGAAAGACTAAATTATTCCATTATGTTGAGATGGACACACTGCGTCTCTATCAAGAGCAGTAAATCTGAAAAAGCTGAAAATTTAATACCTACATTTTGCCTGTTGTTCCCTTTTTTTTCCTTTAAGGTGGTTCAGAAAAGTGTAATATAAACATAAGAATATTTTTGTATCCTTCATAAGAACTACAGTCAGCTCTCAAAAGAAGTTTTGAGCAAAATTAAGCACTAGAAAAGGCCAGTTACATTCATTTCTCTTAACCAGTCAGTGTGATTACATTAAGGAGCAATAGGTCTATTTGTAATTTTTCATCTAGACTAAGTTAAAGTCATAATTCTTTATTTTTCAGACTAGAAAGGAATTTTTTCAAATTTATTTTTCCAATGTGCATTTGCTACCAGTAGTAGGAATGAGAGATGAATAGAGAGAATTAGCAAACACCTAAGTGGAATTTTTCAATTTACACCAGATATTATTTCATTATAAGGATATAAACTACAGTCACTGAAGGAGAGCTAATTATTAACTGACAAGCTGTCACCCTAGTTCCTGTAGCTCTCATTCAAAAATGTAATTACATGGGATTTTACCACAGTGATATAGCCAACTTAAGGATTTCCTTACTTACTTACACCAGCTATTCAGTCAGTCATTGCAGTCAGGCATTGCACCCACACTGATAGTACAAGAAACCACCAACTACCCAAAACGAAGATCAAAACCCACAGACATTTTTTGCAGGGTTTTTTTTTTTGAATCAGTTTGTTTCTGTGTGGTTGCATAAGCAATTGTTCCTGAAGAATATTGCTGGCAAACATGGGCACACTAGTGGTAATTTTTCACATTGGATTTGCTAGAAAAGACACTACTGTTATCAACCCTTCAAAGAAGCAACTGTACCATCCACAGAGGAGGATGGAAGGAAAAAAGAACATACAGTCCCACTAGGGACTTCCTGTCACTTTCAGGTGACAACCCAAAAACAAGTCGGAAAACTGACACCCAACTGAAAGTATTTCAGAATTGGCATATATATTTTTCTCTAAAAAAAAGGCAACTATTACCTCTCCCTGCCACTCGTCTTCAACACCTAAGTGATGATGCTTAGAGACATGGTAAACACCACACCAGACACAAGTACTGCAACAGACCACAACAGCATTGTGCTTTGTGGCAGAACTCACACCAGGGATGGTTTATGCATCTCCTTAAGAGGTGGGGAGGACACAGAGGAGCAATCAGAAAGAAGCAGGTCTGCATACTGGGAGGTGTGAGCACTCAGGGTGACCTCCAGAGGAATTCATAAAGACAAATATTGGATAGAATATACCAAAAATACATTTTTGACAAAATGGAGATTTTCAAATATTACCTGCAACAACCCCAAGAACCAAGTCCTTTCCAGTGGTTGAATGCTGACCTTTGACCCAGAGGGCTTTAAGACTATTAAATGTATAAAAATAAACAAAATTGGAGCAGCAAAGGCTGGAAATAACAGGGAACCATCCTCGATATGGTGCCAACCTAATGGAGAGCAAAAAGTCAGAGTAAGGATCAGCAAATTATTTATGTGATCTGGTTGATTTTACATGTTGGTGGAGGATCCCAGAGATACAACACTGTATACTACATAAAGTACTAAATAGATACGTCTTTATGCTAACAAACCATACTAAACTCCAGAGTAAGGAAGAAAGTAGCCTGGATTCTCACATAAAATTTAGAAATGGAAGACTAATTACTGAATATATTCCACTAAAGAGAGTTTTGCAAAGGATACAACCCAGGGCCCGAGATATGCAGGCAGGAGGAATTTCTAACAAATGCCTTGCAGTAAATTCTGGAGCAAATTAGTCAGATCAGTGAGAAAAAGGCATTACCTAGTTAAATTTAACTAGACTAATCACAGATGAAAACCCAAATATCATCTAATTTTGTCCTGATTTAAGAATGACTTAATAAGAGTTGACTAACAAAGCTCCCTTCTCTGACAGGCCTGATGAGTCTGTAAAACAGGGACACCTCAACAGCTGCCCTACATGCCCTGCATGTTCTACAACACATCCAAAAATAGATACTGAAACACACCTTCACTGAAGTTGCACAGAACAGGTAGGGAACTGGTATCATGCTAAAAGCATAATAAATCTCCTCAACAGCAGTAATTATGGAGGCTCTTTAGTATTCATTAGAATACTGGAATTACATAGAATATAAGGATCTCCAAGGAGACTGTAAAAGATGCAAGGCTGGTAAACACAGCATCAGACTACTTTTAGAACATGGATGGTAGTTTTTCATCTCAAATCCATCAAGTGCTTCTCCCTCCCACATAGCTGGGATTACACCACATTATTAAGACTGCTTGTGAAGTTACAGGCTTAGCTAACCATACAGTTACATTTACAGATTAAATGACTATACGGTTATTCACAAGTCAAATTAAAACAATTTTTATATTACCTATCTCTTCTGTTCTGGAAAAGAAAATGAGAAACATCCTCTGGGGACTATATCCTCTAACTGACTGTTAGTTTGGTTTTGCTTGTTTTATTAAGAACTATTTCTGATGACTTTCAAATGAAACATCTTGCAGTAGGAAACATGAAACTAAAACAAAATCCGTAAGTTTATTTTAATTACTTATGTTGTTAGTGGTAGCATCTGTGATTAACATACAAACACTTCTGAACACAAATAAAACCTAGGTTTGTGTTCCAAACTGCAACCTTGGAAAAAAACCTTTCAGATCACCTAGAAAAAGATGGAAGTATAAGTAAGAAAGCAAAGCTCTTTGATAAACTACAGAAAGTTCATTAGCTAAACCCATTTGCTTTATCTAGATGAGAAAAGCAGTCTCACAAAAGTATGAGACAAGACTCTAAAGCTAATGTGAACAAGAAGTTTATGATCTCACATCACATTTCAATTTTGCTGTTGTTTGGGGTTTTTTTGTTACTCCAAACACCTTTAAAATTAGTACCATTGCTTAGCCAGCCCTTCCCAATACCTTTGGAAGAAGCAATGTTCCTCTCTTGCCAGAGTTACTGATTTTTCTGTTTCACAGAAAAAGTGGGATGACCACTTTTGCAGTCTCTCCACCTCAGTTAACTTCTTAATTTTTCTTTTTAACTTTTCTTCTCTCCCCTTTTTTTTTTAATTGGAGTTTACTCGCCACCCTCACATGACAAAAGCAACACAGGAATGTGAACGAGAGATCACTGACTGGCAGAGAACTCCTCATGCGTACAACTGCCCAAGTTCAAAGGTGGCAGAACATTATGGGCCAAGTTAAACTTTTGTCAGCTTTAATGTCCTGGAAGCTCTGATCTACTTAGGAGTTCCAGGGATTCACTTAGGAAAACACTTCTAACAAGGACAGGCATACAACTGTTTTCCCCAGCCAGCTCCGCTCAGACTGTGACAAATAATAAAGGACAGCAGAGATGAAAATTAACTGTTTTTACAAAGATCTTGAATCCCACCAGCATAGAGAATCATGTGTTGTTTACTTCTACACACTCAGGAGCAGGAAAAAAACCTTCCAACTGGGAAACATGTCTCAATTCTCCTTTTGAAAGCGGCTCAGCTGCCCAGGAGTTTCATCTTGATCATGAGAAAAGGGCACACCCAAGAATCCAGGCAGACAGAGCTGGTTGATCAGGTAGGTGAAGGTATCTTTGCATTTCTGAGGAAGCACAGCTACCTCACTTAGTGAAGGCACAGTTACATCACTGAACAGATCAATTGCATAAGGTGCTCAAGAAAGTTAATCCTAATTAGCTAAAGATGAACACATAAGATTATGCAAGTCATATCACACTCAAATGGAGACATTTCAATTCAGAACAAAAATCTGTCCACACATATGAGCTAACTATTCCACTTTAAAAGCAAATTCAAATTAGTCTTGGAGTTTGTCTGCATGAAGACAAGCAGAAAATCTGTATCTACTTACAGGCCTTCTTCTTTAATTATTTCCAAAAGGACTGCTGGTGTTGTCTTAGACTTTCGCTTCTCATCAACTGGAAAACAGAAGAATCAAGACTTCTAGATTATTCCAATTTTTAGCACTATTTTTAAGTCTTGCTGTTCTATTTTTAAGTCCTTGCTATTCTGAATATAGCCCAGAAGCACGTTTTTTCTTCCTCATAAAGGATAGATGCTCCCTATTTCTGCCGCGATTCTGCCCCTGCGTTTTAAAGTGTTCTCAGCAGCCAAAAGTAACAACACAAATATAGTCCTGTGCAATCTCACATCTTTGTTTTTCTCTTTCAGCTTAGATAATCATTTAAAACACATGTCCAGCCACAAATCACACAGCCTTTTCAGCTAATTAAAAGGCTGCTCAATACTTTCAAAGGGAAGAATTACCTTCAGCTGGAAAAATGGAGTTAAGTGTTCGACAGGTGAGATTCCTGTTCATGTAAAACATCCCCCTACAACCACCCTTACAAGTGCCCAAGCCAAGATGAACAGCAGCGCCATCATACAAAGAAACTAGAGTTTGACACTTACCCTGAAGTCTAAGCCTAGCTGTATCCAAAGGAAAAAATACAGTCATTGCAGTCATACTGCCCTGAAAAACAAAATAAACTGGCTATATGGTGTATCAGTTGCTTGTACAGTACCTCCTAGACTCTTTGTAGCCCTTCACTTCATATTCAGAAACCAGAGCAAGTTTAAAAAGGGGATAAACTCCATACAGAACTATTCGAAGTGTGGTTTGGTCCCATACTTACAAATCAGGGTTTTTTTCTCTTGCATAAGATTAAGCTATAATTAAAACCATTAAAAGTTTTTTGCCAAAGGAGAAAGATTTTGAAGTCTAAGAGCTGATAAAGTGAGCACCAGGAGACAAACACTTTGCACTTTCTCTACCTCCCATTACTCTCAATACCCATTTTCTAGTTTAAAAAACAAAAAAAGACCGACAAACAACATTGTGCTACAATAAGCTTGTCCTGACATAAGAAAACAATGACCAGACAGAAATTTCTGTTCATTAAAAAACTAATATTACATGTTTTTCAGGACTTAATCAAGTTTTATATAAAATTCCAGTTTATGCAATAAAGATCAGCTACCAAGACACTCCCCACGGCATGAATTACATATGACTAATTAAATAAATCGTGAACTAGGTGCCACCAGATTCACTTTTTTGTCACTCAAATGCCATCTTCACTTCCTGTATGATCCAATGATTGAAGCCTCTAAACACAAAAGCTGTCAGACAGTGTCCTGTAAAAAAGGTTAAATACTGAATTTGCAAATGTTCCTATCTACCATACAAGCAGCTGTTTCCTCTCTCTCCCTGCCATCACTCATCTTCGTAATTTTTTAATACCCTAGCAATAATATTGCACAGCATTTGGAAAAGAGATCTAACAAAAAAAGGAAGGCCCTGGTTTGGTGTAAACCTGTTTTCCATGCATCAAGTGAGTGCTCAGGCTGTGGCACTCTTCCATTTGCAGCCATGCAAACTGGTTAAATGGTGGGAAGGTCTGGGATACAGAAAGTTACACAAGTGCTGTGTGTAAACCTCTTCTAGAGTTGTGTTACACTATACATTTAAGTGAACTTTGCCTCTAGGAACACTCCAGGTCCTGAGCAGGCTGCTTGGATTTATCTCTCCAACCAGCAACGGAGGATTATTTTTCAGGTGGTATTTCCTCACAAAGATAACTCTTGATTGAAGTCTTAACCAGATTTAAATTTCTCCACTTTTCATAACACCAGGCAGCAGATGAAACAAACACTTGGCCACAATTACCTGGTTCTTTTAACCCATTTAGTTTGGGCTTTTGCCAAAGCCATTGGTTCTGCTCTCCCATGTACTTGTCCTGTGCTGCTCATTCTCAGTACCTACCATGTACCCAGTTGGACAGCAAGTAGGATTAATGAACCCATCCCACTGAAAATTTACAAAATATATATTTCAGTTAGAAAGTTAATGCCAGCACAAAAAAGTTCCAGAAAGAGCCAAAACACACCTCCCAACCAGCTACGTTACCACAGTTTTGAAACCACCTCAAAACAGTTACACACCCGTGCACAAAACAAGACTGCAGTCACTACAGCTTCCAGCCTTCTCCTGCTCAGTTTATCCTGTTTCCATCCTCCCAAAGTGAGATTTATCCTGAATCCTACTCTTAGTGCAATCCACCAGAGAGCAGCAACACATACACACACTTGCAATCAAAATTAGAAAATGGGAATAGGGAAATAGTTGGGTTAGCGTCACACAGAACAAATGGGTGGACACAAGGCACAGAACAGACTGCTATCAGTGGGAAGGGACGTACAATGATCATCTAGACAAGCTGCCAGACCACTTCGGGGCTGACCAAAAGCTAAAGCACACTGTTAAGTGCATTTTCCAAATGCCTCTTAAACGCTGACAAACTTGGGGCATCGACCACCTCTCTAGGAAGCCTGTTCCAGTGTTTGACTGTCAAACTGGCTTAAAACTTATATGAAGCTATAGCTCAAGAGAATGTCATGAGATAACTAAGCTGCCCTAGCAGATCACTGCAAACAAAAGACAATTTGTACTCTCTCTCCTCCTTTTGCTAAACTGAGCGAAATAAACTCAGAAAAGCTACTTTTATCCTGGGCTTACAAATGGAACAAGTCAACTAAGTGACAAGGAGGCTGCCAGAAGCATCATATGAAGAAGACAGAATTTCACAGCTAGAAGGAAGGAAAAGGAGAGGCATGAGCAGGACCAGTTCTTTCCACAGCAACAAAAGCCCTTGAGATGGGCTCAGATTCCTTGCAGACTCGCACTTGAGACCAGCAGGGAAAGTAAGTCATGGTACTGATTGCAGGAACAGATGTGGACATGTATGACAGTGCACTGTTGGAAAGGTGATTCTTTGCTGTCAGTCTTCCCACCACCTCCCTGTCAGCCCTGAATATCAGTAGTTTGCCAAGTCAAATCATGTTACCATTGAATAATCACTAGGACAGGTACAGACTGGTCTATGTAATCCCAGGCTCTTGGTCAACTGTACTTGCACGCCTGCCTCCTCCGGTCTGGCAGCATAACTTTTCAGGCACCCACATGATGATGCAGACAAAGAAACTAATCTGGCTGAAAATGAACTTTTTCCACAGGGCTACTTCTTCAGGCAGATCAGTTCACTGATCAATCACAGCACTAGACAAAACAACTGTGCAGGAGCCAAGAGGTGGCCAGAACAAATGGCCTGAGGTGACTACTGCCGAGAAGAGCTGTGCAGACCACAGCTTGCAGTTTGGCTTTCTAAAAAACAGGAATAACAAAAAATTTTTTTAAATATTATAAAATTAAATACTATGTTTCAGCCAACATTGAGAATCAAACAAAACAGCCTGACTACTGCTATAATGCTCCTTTAAAATTCTCATCCCTACAGGTATTGCAATAGGTACATTACATTTTAGCTACACACAGAGCTAAAGAATACTTATGTAATTCAATTAAAGTTCACAGGAAATCAAGCACTGATTTTTTTTTTCACTGCTCACAAAACTATTCCTTTGTCTCAAATTCAACTAGGTAGCCTAGAAGGTATTCAAACTCTCAGTATATTAGAAGATAAACAGAATTTATCATGTTGTGATCTGACATGTGCTTCTGACTCAGTACCTCAACACAGCTCTGTGTTTATGAGTTTGGTTCACACCACAAACTTTGTTCAGGGGCACAACCTGACTGCAGCAATGTGTATTCAAGAGTGAGAAGCTAACAGTGAGGGTTAGAAAGTATTAGTGACTTCTAGAGAAGCTGGCAAAAGCTGAGTGAGTAGTATTTCAATGAGAACATTTGAGATGGTGCCATTTTTTTGAAAGCAGAAACAAGATCCCCATTGCCTTTGATGCTTAAACAAGCAGACTTGAAGCAATTTAAAGAGCAGACAAGAATCTTGTGTTTATTTATAGTCAAAACAAAACATCCTTTAGTCTTTCTTCCTTTTAGAATCGGGCCTTTATCACAGAATCACAGGACAGTTAGGGCTGGAAGTGACTGCTGGAGATCATGCAGTCCAACCCCTCTGCCAAGGCAGGGTCACCTAGAGCTGGTTATGTCCAGGTGGGGCTTGAATGTCTCCAGCGAGGGAGACTCCACGATCCCCCCGGGCAGCCTGTTCCAGTGTTTGTCCTTCAGCAACATTTAGTGCCTTTCATGCCACAGAAGACATCGAGAGATCAGTCTGCCCTGTCCAACACGCTACATGCACTGAAATTCCTAATCTGTTGGAAGCAGAAGGCTGATTTGCTACGAAGAGCTAGCATTCTGAAAAGAAAAATTCGAGGGCTGGGCATACTAGGAAACCTCCAGAAATGAAACGCTAATTTTTAATTTACAAGTGCCATATG
>VXBX01002369.1:558902-589095 GCA_013400415.1 Scytalopus superciliaris | reverse complement strand
AAACCAAACAAAAAAAAACCAAAACAAAGCCACCAAATGAATTCGGTGAGTGACCGGACGCCGCTGGGTGTGTGAGCGGTGCAGTGTGCTGGCTGTCCGTGCGGCGGCTGTGCCCGGCAGCCCCTCAGGGCCAGGGGGGCCACGGCATGGCGGGGATGCTCCTGCGGCCCCCTCAGCTCCGGGGGGCTCCAGCTCTGGCCGCTGCGGCCGTGCCCGGCTCTCCGAGCGGCCCGCCCGGCCCCGAGCCGCCCCACAGCGCGGTGCCGCCNCCGGGAATAGCGGCGCTGCCCGCCCGCTGGAGCCGCCCCGGCGCTGCCCCGCCGCCAGCAAGGGCAGCTGCCTGTCCGTGTGTGGGGCCGGTGCCCTGAGGGGGGGTCAGGCCCCGCCCGCCCGGGGGTGCCAGGCAGCGGGCCGAGGGGCAGAACCTCATGCACGCCAAGTTCCACCTGAACGAGGGGAAGAAGCGCTTTGCCGTGCGGGTCACCGAGCACTGGGACAGGGGCCCGGAGAGGGTATGGACTCTCCCCGCTGCAGATACGCAGGGACCACCAGGACACCACCCTGTGCCATGAGCTCTGGGATGACCCTGCTCGAGCAGGGAGGGCGGGCAGGTGACCCCCTGTGGGCCCTTCCCACCCCACCCACTCGTGATTCGCTTTCCCAAACATTTAACATAAGCATTTAATTACGAAGAGGAAGTGATATTTAACTTCACATTCCGATTTTGCATTTTTCCAACTGCAGCCCCCTCTACTTACCTGAAGTCTGGTATTTTTAAAGTAACACTTTCTCAAGATAGTAATTTCTTCTTATTGCAAGTGGTCCAATGGAGCCCTATGCATTTTCAAACAGGGGTTGTTCCTCCTGGAGAAAAGGAGACTCCGGGGGGACCTTACTGCTCTCTACAACTACCTGAAAGGAGATGGTAGCAAGTTCAGCCTCTTCTCCCAAGTAACAAGGGACAGGACAAGAGGAAATGGCCTAAAGTTGCACCAGGGGAAGTTTATATTGGATATTAGGAAAAATCTTTTCACTTGAAAGGGTTGCCCAGCAGTGAAACAGGCTGTCCAGGGAAGTGGTTGAGTCGCTGTCCCTGGAGGCATTTAAAACACGTGCAAATGTGGCACCTGGTTTAGTGGTGGATGTGGCAGTGCTGGGCTTGTGGTTAGGCCCAATCTTAGAGGTCTTTTCCAAACTAATCACTTCCATGATTCTATTTTGTTTACTCCTTTTCTCTGTCTGTAAGTCCTTACTCGTCCTCCACCATCACACTGAGAGACTGCTCAGCCAAAGCACACCATTGCAGACAGGCACCTCCTGGCCTGTCACACGCTTTGGTGGCAGAGGATGGAAGGAGAAGTCCTACTGAAACAGCACTAGACAGAGGGAGCTGGCCAAAGGACAGAAGAGCCACAGCTCACAGCAGTTAGTCAGGGCACGCAGCGACAAAGCTATTAAATACAGTTTGGGAAAATGTCAGCAATCCTATAGCCTTCTCTTAACCTTTTATGAAGACAAGGTTTCACAAAGTAGGAAGGAGCTAAGAAAATGAAATTAGGTTGGAAATGCCATAATTCATAAGATCACTTGGGATGATAACTACATCTGTTCCTATCCTGTTGGTCTCTTCCCATTCTCATGGATTTCCAGATAGCTTCAAGGTTTTGCCTTAACAATCTCTCATTTTCTTAGTTTCATCTATACTTCAGAAAAAAACTGTAACTAAAGATAGGAATGAATATTTTCTTAGCTTTGTATCATGTTACTCCTGGGTTCTTTGGTTCTCCATCATCTTTCGTTCTCTTTCTGAAGAGGAAAAAAAAATTCATAACTTGTTCTTCATATTTGCAGTTCTTAGTTCTTCAACCTCAACTCTCCAGATGCCTCTTCTCTGAGCTGCAAGAGCTCCTAGTGCTTACACCTGTGGTAGGAATCACCATGCCATCCATCACCTAAACAAGGACAGGGCAGTTGGAACATTGCACGCTTCCCAAGTTTCTACCACAAGCTGGATAATCCATTTCCTTTTGGAAAGATGTCTCTTCATCAGGTGACTAACAGACCCCTTTTCTGTATCCTTCTGTGAGGAAAACTTCATTATCTTCTCTGAGGGAGGGGAGATGTAAAGAACATGGGCTACTCTGCCTAAGGCAAGTGTTTCAGTTTGAGGAAAACATTTTTCCACTGCAGTGCTCCAGCATCCCTGTGCTCAGACGTTAGATGCTGATACCAGCAACCTAAGAGGCCATAAGTCTTGTATAGAAGGCTGATACCATCAGGAGTCCTTTTTGGTTTTTTACATAAGATGCCTGTGATGGATGCACCCAATGACTGAGTGAACAGTACTTAGGTTCAGTACTTTTGGTTCATCACCAAAAAGCAGGCCTGACTGAAATCATCCCTGCAGGGCAAACCCTGACAATCACCCTAAGCCGTATCTTACCCAGGAACGAAGGAGTTTAGGCCATGTCTTATCAGCTCACAGTACCAGTCTGAGATGGAACTAGACAGAACTGAAACTACTACAGCTGCACACTGCACATACACCAAAAAGGGGGTTTGACTACGAGTCAATCACTTCACACTCTTAAGTATCTGTAGCCCCCATGAGCCCACTGAGCTCTCCTGTAGGGCAGCAGGCTGCTTGGCAATGGTTTGACCCTCGAGCAGGGTTGCCTCTTAAGGTTAATGCTTGATGCTGGAAGATCCCCTTACCCAACATCTGATATCTCTAATGAGGTGGTGGCATTTTACATTAAGCCTAAAAGTATATTGTATACTAGCATCAGTTTTTTATATATCCAGCTATAGCTTAATTATCAGAAATGTAGCAGTAGTAGTGTGTCTCACCAGAGTCTGAATTATTGTTTAAACACCATTTTAAAACACTGTCAAATCACTGTTTAATTACCATTCAATTATTGCTTAGTAGCAATTCTGTCATCATCAGTTTTCATTCAGTTGTCAATTAATTATCCTTTGATCATTGTTTCATCATTAATAAAACCTTTTTAGTTAACCTCACAGGGATGACTTCTCTTAGTAACTCACCCTGACATCCCCCTACATGCAAATGACTCAAACCCTAATTTAGAATTGAGGTGTACACAGGTCACTAGCTTTTTTCTGTCACTAAGGCAGCCAGGAGCAGCTTGGGTTTTACAAAACCAGGAACAACTACGCAAAGTGACTTTGCACAATCAGCTCCACGAGCTTTTGGGAGAAATGCTTCAATAAGGACACAAACTCCCATTACTGCTGTTCTTTGTGATTCTGTCCCTCTTCTGTGGAGGGAAGCTTTCACCAAAGAGTCAGTTTGTATTGTGGACTGGATTTTCATTCATTCTAAATGTGCACCTAAATAATTCTATACTACTATTGTTCTAATTAGCAATATTTTAAATACAATGCCATGCCCTGTATATATTGCAAACCAGAGCGTTAACAGATAATGCAAAAACTGCAATATTCCAAAAGCAACTTACTGTTGCAACATACAGACCTAGTTAAGCTGTTAAAAAAATACAAGGGAAACACTACAGATTAAATTAAACAAGATGTTTCACTATGCTCTACAGGGGGGAAAAAATGTAATCTACCTAAAAACCTACCTACATGAAAAGTTTCATGAAGATGTGCCTTTAGGTCTTCACAGAAACACCACAAATGCAACAGGTTTGCAGGCAAACACATAACACATGCAAACGAGGTTTATGGAAGCACAGAAGGCCCAAGTTACCTGCATTTCTTCAAATCTGTCAATTCTATAGAAACCTTGAAGAAGTGAACTAATCAAGCAACTACAAGTATGAACACATTCCCTGTACATGAATTGCATCTTAGTAATTCCCAGTTTGTGTAATTGTGTAGGTTCCTGTACAAGGAGGTAATCAATCTTGAGAAACTTTATCCTCAGTGCATTTTCTTTGGCTGGCCCACTATTTCTGATTCATGACAAAGAATGAAGACAATGTTGGTGACTCCAGAGGTCCATTTTACTGCCTTTCCATAGCAAGTAAAAGATGAACTCTGAACTTAAAATAATTCTACCTTACTACTCTCCCTATTCTAACATTAAAAAAAAAATCAGAAACGCATGTTTCCTTAGAGATTCAATTCATTAGAGAGTGCAAATGTGCTAAGGCAGAATTAAATTACTATTTTCAAATAGTTGCAAAACTTTATCTCTCACAGAAAGTGGATAAACTGGATTATACTCCCAGTACATCGCAGATGAAAGCAACTAGAGATTAGCAAATACGATTGCATGTGCTGACAATGAATTCATTAAATAGAGCAATTTGATCACACCAACTTGTCAAAATCAGGGGTAAGTACTCAGACCATGGCAAAACCAGCCTATTCCAGAAGGAAGCATTGTAATCACAAACATATTAAAAAGCCCATTTCTTAAGTACATGTGTGTGTGCTTTGCCTGAACAGATTTTGACTGAGCCTCTGGAAAGATGCAGAATTTTCCCTGTGCACTTCATCTAGGTCCAGGAACACTGGAGAAGTTGAAATTCTTTTCAATTTAAATTCCTTGCATTTGTCATTATTAGTCTCCTTTTACAGTACTGTCTCAACTGCCTTACTAAACCAAATGTCCCTCTGCCACCTTTAGTTTTACACAGACGAAGTAATGGTCAAATTTTATTGCCTTAATGTTGTTGGTTTTTATCCCAAGCACTTATCAATGTGTAACATCTAATTGCAAATTTTCTGGTNGTTCCAATTCACAGTCTTTTTTTTATTCTGGTTTGAAAAGTTTTCACACCAGAGACTAAAGAAAAAAGTGTAACAATACAAAATGGCTTCTGAACACCTATTTTGCTTCAGGAACTTTTTCTCATTGTAGGATAACACACAAGAAAGTGAAGGCAAATCATCTTACAGAACACTTGTGTCAAGTTTTCCTTATAAACTCTTAGCAATAAGCCATATTTTAGACCAATTTTAAAACATTTGAAGTAAGAAAGCACAGGTGGCACTTGGTGCTTTTCTTTTCCGAATAAGTAGACACTAGTGGCCAAGCATCAGCATGAATTTTCTCTAATGAGAGGTAGTGTAGCTGGCAGCCACTGAGACACTTCCTTCTTAGTACCTTGACAGTTTTCCATCTAATTCTGATGATTTCCTAACAACTTGCACCTTCAGCCTGTTTTAAAAGGTAATTTTATTGAACATCGTGCTGGTTTGTATGTGGTATTTTTCTTCCTGAAATGGGAAATACAAATTCAACTCATTTCTAGTAACTCAACCACCAGTGACAATATTAGAAAACTAAATGTTTCAATAATGGAATTCAATTTAATATTACCTGCTTTAGCCCTTACCTTCTTGTTACTTACTTTACATTTGAGTAGTAAGTACCTTGTCTTTCCGAATCATGCTTGCCATCTGACTGCTTCTGCAGTCAGCTGTACTTCAGGAAAAAATACCAAGATAAACTGCTAACCCAAATCCTGTAATCCTTCACCTTTAATTTCTTTACATATAGTAGCAACTCATATTCCTTGTAGCCACTGAAATACATCTGTACATTAAAAAAACCCTGTGCAACAACAAAGGTGCCAAAGTTTGTAACCCACTTAACAAAAAGAGCCGTAACACATTCTGCAAATACATTTATTTATTGACAAGATCTCAAGCTTGCGTGAGGTCATCCATCTAAAATATACCTTTCAAAACTGTACATCAGACAGGTACAGTAATAACACTTTATTAGCAGGATTACAGGTTAACATCTGAATTTGGTTAGTCATCAAGATTTAGATTTACAGGGAAGTCCTTGGTATTTACATTCAGTGGTACCTCAGGACCTCCAGTCAGTAGGGGTGAAGGAAGGTTTATCTTACATGAAGTTCCTGTTTGTGAGGACCACACTGAGTGAATATGACTTACCCAGGCTCTGATTCACTACATGGTCAATGACTTGTAGCCCAAAGTCACCTGAATTTTTCCTTGCTCCATAGCACAGATCAACCAGCCACCACCTGACCCGCTTTGTTTGTCACATTAAAACTGTTCCTGCTTCCTTTGTACTTGTATTTTCTTGTATCACACTGCTGACCTCCCATGACTTGTTTTGTAGTACTGAACATGTAGGTGTCTGCATTCAATGGGAAGCTGCCATTTCTTTACTCCACCTCTGCAGAGTTCTGAGTAAGGTTCATGAGACCCCTTTCTCTAGGCATCAGAAGAAAATACTGCCACTGTTTTCCCAGCAAACCATCCTCCAGCTCCAGGATACCAATGCACTTCAGCACCACTAACTGCCAGTATCAGACTGCCCTGCAGCAAAGGAAAGAAAACTATGCTCTAGTCTCTACCACCAGTTTAATAACTCGCTTGCTCTACAACCCTGAAAGCACTGTGGCATCCCTCAGTGGGATGCCCTGTGGGGCTTCAAAGGGACTCCAAAATCTTCCAGTAAGGAAGATGCCATGATTCATGGGAAGGTACACGGCAAAGCTACCCTGGCTCCAGCTCCTCCTGACTAGGTCCACAACTTTCCATCCTGCTGGGTGAAAGATTCTGCTCAGACAGCAATTGCCATGAGCTCCTGTAACAGTATTATTTGCTCTTGCATCTCACAGAAGAGGGATGTACAGGCATATGCAAGAGTGTAGCTTGTACAAGCTTTATGCAAAAGCCCTGAAAGTAACAAACAAGAATGATAAAATGGCATTTAAAGACAGACATTTTAAACTACAGATAGTACTTGCAACAAGCTGTTTCTGTAACATGGTTTTAGCTTTACATGGCTTTTTAATACTCATTTATTGACCCATTCTACCTCTGGCCTATCACTGCTCTGCCCAGGCTCATCCTACCCACTTTCATCCAACTTTGAGACAGTCTGGCTCCTGCCCATCTGATCACTGCCTTTCAACAAAGGCAATCCAAGCCACTTTGACAAAGAGCATTTATTCACAGCACAACACTGAAGCCAGAGAAATTTCTAAAGAAATTCTGGTACAGGCCACAAGCTCAGCATTCTCCATGTTCATATGCAATAGGGCTCTCTATTAACTAGAACAGCCTGGCTGTGACAACTGAGCTGACACTTATTTTCCCTTGGGGCAACAGTGGAACCACAGAGGACAGTCAAGTCACTGGGACTCGTGCACACAATAACAAGGCTATGACCCTCTGCTCCCAGTCAGCTGCAGGTGTATCACTGTACTTGGCAGGCCAGGTCACCTAATCTGTGGCACGGGCTCAGCCAAACAGTGCAATACAGGACTTGCTTCACCAGGCAGAAAGACACCTGAGCCAGGTGAGCACCTGGCAGCACACCGTCCCAGCTGACGGCGATACCCACTCGCAGCTCTGAGAGTCAAACTGCCAGCAGGGCTGATTACTGCCATCACACTTACAAGAACCACCCGTACTCTGTGCTGCAACAAAAGAAATAACCTGAAGGAGCTGCCAGTAAATACGGGAGCAAGCAATAAGAACAACAACTTCCTCATTTAGCTCTCTATATGCCACATTTGGAACTTACCATCTTTGCTCATCTCCTGTGCAGTTAGCTTTCTGCACTTGCACTTCTGTTCAGACCAGTTTGGCTGCTTAGATGTCCACACGCCAACTCAGGGAACTGAGATCAGGTCCAGAGAGCTCCTCAACTGATTTGCTGGGTAACACTAAAACCAACAAAAGCTCACACACCAAAGAAATCATAGGATGTGCATTCTCAAATGACAGGAATTCAGCTAAACTGCTAATGCCAACATCAAAATAAGGGAGAATGTTTTTATTTAACCAAACAACTCTGACTATGGGCAACTGATGTGTAAGCAAGCAGGCAGGACAGATACAACCATTTCTACTAGCTGGGGGTGACTTCCTACTTTTGACTACTAATGGGTAAACAAATCCAAACAGCCAAGATGGCATAATGGGAAAATGTAGGGAACAAATATTTAAGATACTCTAATTCGTGCACAACACATAGGCCCAGTCTGAATGAAGAAGCCAAGTTTCAGCCTATGCTAAGGAGTGACCTACTTTGAGTATCCCCTCTTGGGAATAGATCAAGACCATGAACAAAAGCCAAGCACACAGCAACATGCAATTGCAATATGAGTTCATTTGGTCATAAAGACAAGTCCTTAGGCATTTCGTTCCAATTTAAATCACAAGTTATATATACAGTTTAATTAAAGCACTTCCACGTTTAATTTAAGCAAAATAGCTTTTATCAGAAAGTCAAACAAACCCAAAAAGCTGTATTTTTCAAAACCATACTTTATTTTTAAAGGCTAAGAGAAGTATTCAGAACTATATTTCTTAAGCAAAAAGATTCACATTTCATTCTGCGGGGTCATTAGTATGAGAAAAAGCATTTGGGGATTTACTTTTTCGCAACCATTGTTGAGGTCCTACACCAAACCAGATTTGTTTAAAAATGGTAACATCAATTATGGCTTAAGATACAGAATTACAAAGGAGTAACACAAACCTTGAGACTCAAGTGTTGAACAGGTAACTATGGGCATTTTTTCCACAGAAAGATGTTTTAACTAAGACAAATGGAAGCAACAACTGTCTTTATTGGTAGACAAATCCATTGGACATCATCAGCACAGACACTGCTTCAACGATACCCATGCTGTTAAACTGCAAGTGTTGAAAGAATGTTTTGCCTGCTCCAATTACTTCACCTTTTCCTCCATATCACAAGCCTAAAAACCATGGAGGTATGAAACCACGACAGCTTTTTGTTTTGGGGTTTATTTTGGGGGGTGGGGGGGGAATTTTTTGTTTGGTTTTAAGGAAGAGGATACAAGAAAAGATGGAAGACTACAAAACGCAGTGAAGAAAGAGTCATCACCTCTAAAGAGACAGCAGGACTTTGACCAAGAAATTTTAATCAGTAAATATGTAAGGACTCAAACCAACTCAGAACCCAGAGCTGCAATTTTGTTGGGTAGTCTCCCCTTCACCAATTTATAACTCTGTATGTACATGTTCTGGATGGCTGGCGTTTAGTGGGACAGAGGTAGTGATGGGAACAAGATTCCTTCCCTAAAGTTTCCAAATAGATGCAACCTGGTAAGCATGGCCCCAAGGAAGGGTGAGTGCAACCAGTGGAGAACCTGCCAACTGGGAAGAGACAAGAGCAGAAGCACAGACAGTGAGCTGCTCTTTCATACCCAGACTGATAAATAAAATGTTACATAAAGGTGCTGGACAAGAACTGAACAAGTAACAAAACCTCTGTGGCCTCTGCAATATGTACTTCATGCCAGGTTGTGCAAAGGATAGGACTGTCTTTGCTGCACAGTTGTGGTGATCAAAATGATACAATATTTGCAGTACTGCCAGGAGTTCCAGTGTGTAACTAGCTAGCATGATTATACTGATAATAGCTATATGAAGTCAGTCACCCATTCAAAAAAAAAAAAAAAAAATTGTATTTGCAGACAATTCCTTTATACAGTTAACTCTTTAGACTTGTCCCACCTTTGCTGTTTGTGACTAGGCCAACTTTTCTGTCCAATGAGGTTTAAGACAGACTTCAACTGTTAAAGTTCTTTCCTCTTTGTTCAGTGAGAGCAATTAAAATTAAAAAAAAAAAAAATCCACCTTAGGAAAAAAAATTGCATGTGTTTTTCTTACACTCCTGAAATATTATAATTTCTTACAGGAATGTTCATTCAGAGGAAACTGTCTGTAACACTTGCACTAAAAGGTTGCAACTCTTGGACAAGAAGGGTTGGTTGAAACTAGGTCATGTGAATATAATTTGGGTTTTCATAAACTAATCACTAAATAAAGTCAATGCTTGGGGCTAGAGAGCAGTTCTCCTTAGAACTTTCTCTTCTTAAGAAGATCAGAGGTAAAATGGTTTATTTTATTGCAACACTGGTCAGCCAAATCCAACCCTTCCCATTCAGATATGATTTTTAAGAACCTGGGATTTTATGGTTTACTGCCAAATTTAGCAGACAATTTACTGATGAGATTCATGACCTTGGGATTGTTCTGGTACTTGGACATATTTGCCGGGTTCTGGGCAACATCTTGGAATGCAACCATAACTTCCGGATCCTACAGGACAAAAAGCAAAAAAAAATTATTAGTGCATTTGTAAAACAAGTCTACAAAAGTCAGTGGCTATGTGGTTCCACATGAATCTAATCTTGCTCAGCTTTTAACATGACAAGACTACATTAGACTCTAGGCAAGAAGTCTCTCAAGAGAACCCAGTGATACAATGCATGTTGTTAAGCTGTGTCCATAAATACTAGGAGTTTGATGTGTGTAGCATGCATGACAGGATAACCCTCATCTGAGAAACAGCTGCTACTCCTCCTTTTGCCCCCTTTTCATTCTAGCAGCAGAAACTTGAAATCTGCTGGTTTGCAAGCAGACAAGGTGGCAATGTCTGGCTTTTAAAGATGTATGCAATTCCCAGTCATCCCCCATGTCCTGAGAAATCACACTGGGAAAAGAACTTTGTTTTCTCTCATCACACTACTGTGTTGCAAATACAAATACATTCACATATTCATTAAAGGCAGTTGCCAAAAAAATAACATCTTTTCTATTTAGTACAAGAAGCACTAAACTTTTTTCTCATACTTTCAGTATACCCTTGGCCTCCATTGAACTAGAACTGATTTTACTCAATCTACATGTGTATGTTTTGAACAGTGCCCTTTACTAAATCCTTATGTATCAATTTTACATCTCAGTCTGGAAAAATATTTCCATTATAAAAAACTTCTGTAAAGATTCCAGTTTTAATTCAGCAAAAGTGCAAGCAGTTTATGATGTCCAACACAAATCACTTGCATTAGCTGTAATTTGATCTGCTGTTGTTTCTAGCACATTTTCAACAAAAGATATGCTGCTCCTTAGACTTCTAATCCATTGCAATGGCAGGTGTTTTCTTTGGAAACCATCAGAACCCAACTGGTGTCAGAGCTCTCTGTGCTACAATAACACCATCCTGGACCTATTCTAGACTCAGATCCAGATCTAAGCTGTTTAACAAGTCTCATCCTAAACTGCATTTGGTAGGTGTGGACTCCCTGGAAATCACCCACACACTTCAGGCATATTTTATACATGTTAGGAACCAAGAGTTTGGTCTTATTAGAGGAGTTACAAGTGTGTTGTCTCCCTCACAAAAGATAATTTGCAAATACTATGAAAAATTGAATGCTGAAGTTCAGAAAACAGGGACTAGATATATTTTCTCTACTTTACTGTATTCCCATGCAAGGAAAAGAGAAGACTTTCCAACCTCAAACTTCTTGAATCGATTTCAAAATAGGGCATATGATTACAAAGATCATGTCATGTTCTTAAACCTGATTTCACCTATATATGAATCTGAACAAAAAGCTGAGTAAGTTTAGTCACAGGTTTGTGTCAAAGCACACCTAAATGAATGTTAAATATCCAATTTTATGCTATGTGTTTCATGGTCCTATAAATTCACAGCAGGTAAATGATTCTGTACTCCCTGGAAGCTCTTAACCTTAGACAGTGTTTATAAAAATGTTATACAGATCCAAGGTTTCACATTGATGAGCAATATGATCAAAATAAAGTTTAGGAATATCAACATTTCCATAGGGAAGTGTTTAGGACACAAGGTAGAACAGCAACCATTCTATAAATGGCTCTAGGGAGACATTGAGTTTTCTGATGTTTTCCTAATACCTCAGTATTTAGTTGCAGATGGATGAAAAACAGTTCTAAGTTATCACTATTCTTTTGTTTCCAATGTACACATTTTGGTGTAAGTCTGGGTCTAACATATGGCTACATGGTAAATAAAAAACCCATGGGTTCATCTTACTCGTCACTTCTTATGAAAAGAACTTCTGTTTCTCTCCAAAACACAAATGTCATGCCGTGTCTAGAGAAAGCAGTTGCACATGCAAGATAGGAAGTACTAGAGAACTCTCCAGAGAGGCAAAACAGTAAAATAAGAGAAACACGCTAAAATTTCTGTCAGTTCTTCTGGGGACTAAAAAGCTTAGGGGCAAATGAGCTAGAATTACATGCATTACAAGTCACTGCAAACAGTCACAACCTACTACCATTAGAAGCTGTGAAAAGAAATGCAAAATAAGGTTTTGCTGCTTTGAGTCTTTAGTGCTTAGAACACTAAGATCAGTGACAATTTAAAAAAAAGGAAACATCCTGAAGAAATAAATCTTCTGGAGATCATCTAGTACAACCCCCCTGTCAAGGCATGATCACATAGTGCAGGTAAGATTCTTATTTTTATGCCAATGATGAGCACTAACTTCCCTAAATGTCCATAGGCAGCCATATCTGGTTCTCTGGCTGCTTCTAAAGATGACAAGATGAAGTTGACAGCATAACAGTTTAATTTAGCTTGTGTTCAGGCACACACGATTGTCAGGCTTACTGAAATGTTAACAGATTCAGGCATATTTCAGTGTTAACTCACAGAGAACAGTCTCAAAGCTGACGAGATGACAATAAGTCTATAAAGACTGAGGTGGTGGTCTCTAGTCTCAGAATACTCCAGTTTTGGCACTAACTCCTCAGTATGAAAAGCCTCTACATACTATCAGTTAAAACAGCGATTTGGCAGTGACTTGTGTGATTCAGTATCTTCAGATTTTTTTGTAACACCTCAGATAACAGACATAATAGCTGCCAGCTAACATTATCCATCAACATATTCCATGGCTGGACTGAGCAGAAGCCAAGCAGTAGACACTCCTGTCTTTTAAGACTAGAGCTTGTGCTGCCAATTCAGAGAAGATCAGAACACAGAGTTGGACACTAGGAAAAGGTGGCAGGGTTAGGCATAGTTCAAGCGTTAATTAAATCATATCTAGATGTAAAGTTTGTACAGAGAGGTCACCAAGAGACTCAAGGCTTTGCACACAGGTTGTACATGTTAAAGCCTGCCTGCATTATCAGAAAACATTGTCAACACATGTTCTTGCAACAGCATCCTACCCTATGTTGGGATATATACAATCAGCATGCAATGGAGTCTGCTTAAAGGCATGTGGCAAGTGCTTAATATTTAGCTGCATCTCAAAGTTCTGTTTTCAGCAACTCTAACTGCAAACTCCTGTATTACAGCACAAATCAGCCAGGTAAGGAACACAACTACAAGTCAGGGGCCTTTTGTGAATGGTTTGCATGCCAAGTCAACATTGCTGACCATGGCAGCCTAAGTGAAGGTGTGTTTCCCAACACCAGCAACCATTAAGGGAATCCATGAACTTCTGCATGGAAAGTGATGATTTTGTTGTCATTCAAGGGCATACTGAATAAGGTTGCCTTGTGATGCCTTTACTTCGATGAGCTCAGAACATCATGTAACTCTACTTTAATCACAGCAATCCAGAAAAAGAAAAAAGACTTTTATGCTTGATCATATTAGCACGCAAATACAACTACATAGCTCTGATTTTTCCTAGCCCACCTGCCCTTAAAACTGATGTTGTCAGATATGTTCCATTTAATCTGCTGCAATACTTTTCTTGAGTAGAACTAGTCATGACACTGAAAAATTAATGAAGTCCCCTGGAGAAGTAAGCTTTCTGAAAATGAATTCAGAAAATGAACTCTTCTGATACTACTGGTCTCTTGCAAAAACCAACCACTAAATCTCCTAAGAGAAAGGCGCTCCTCATCTCAACATTACTGGAATATATTATGTTACAACAATGATTTTTTGTTTGTGCATAATTATTGTCTACAAAGTGCATGCATTCAAAAAAAGCAGCAAGTGCACAAGAATGACCATGAGACACTTACTCAAAATACATAAACTGCAAATAGCACATAGTTTTGCCTATCATAGACCAGGGTGTGTGTGTGTGTGTGTGTGTATGTCATCTTTAATTAAGCTCCCATCAATTTGAAAAATAGCTAACATTGAATCCAGACAGTCTCATGTCACATACACAAGGAAATACTTTTACAACAGAAACAAGCAAGCCTCCCATTGCTATCCAGAATGTCACAAGTTCCTTCCTCCCCTTAAGCTCATAGGTGCTGTTCCTCTCTCCTTCAGAACATGTAGCTTTGATTTTAACAGATACTAACCTGCATGGCCGCAAGAACTTCTGGATCACTGAGAATCTCATTGAGACCTGGCATACCTGCCATTCCTGGCATACCTCCAGGCATAGCCCCAGGAAATCCACCTGAAAACGAGAAGAATGCATGAGGAAAACCATTTAACTCATCTATACAGAAAGCTCACTGAGACTTCTGGTTTACTTAAATCAGGTGTGTCTCAAGCCCAGGAAAATAAGGAGTTTAAATGCCTGGGGTGAACAATTCAGGGCAAAAGCAGATCAGTAGCAGTATATCCCAGCACACTCCACATTTGGGGGCAACTTCAGGTTTGAAAAAATTTTACCACCAAAGGAGGAAAAAAAAAAAAGACCCCTGAAGCAAAATGCTTTGAGGTTCTCTGTCTGAATCCTTAATCAGCAGCTTCCCCAGCTATGCTGAGCATGGTACATATGGTCTCTCTCTGGCTGCTAATCCACCTGGAGCATGCACACAGCCTACCTCAACTACATCACAATCTTCAAGAGCATTACTACTTATTCTTGTTTCTCCCCAGTTCATAGAAAGCCTGATTTTTGTGGAACTGTCAAGGAAAACTTTTCTATAAGGTAATCTGCACTAATTCCTTTGAGAAATGTTTCTGTTCAACAATAGCTTGCAACCAGCACAGATTTCCCCAATATTCAATCCAAATTTTCACCTTTAAAACTACTGTTCTTAAGCAAAATGCGTAATTAAGTAAACATTTTTAGTCTAGATTTTCAACATATTATCAAGCAAATTCTGCCTCTTTGTTTTCCCAGACCTAAATCCTTTCATTCTGTTATGCATCAATTATTGATTTCTGTCTTCCCTCTACTTGCTACACAGTATCAATCCTCTTTAAAAGAAAGAATCCCATGCCTCTTCCCACTAGTGCTCAAAGACTTTTTTGTAGGCAAGTTCTAAACTCATAAAATACTGTTTTGAGAACAAATGTTATAAAAACTGTAGTTCAAATATTCCACATGGAAACAACAGCCACCTCTACCTCAAGTATTGGTGTTTAAAAATAAAATACCTGGGAAGCCACCTGGGAAGCCACCAAACTGAGCTCCTCCTGCCTGTCGTCTTGCTTCTTCCTCCTGCAGATGAAAGCACATCATTCCACACAAAACAATGGAACTGCAGCCTGTTTTCTACTGCTCAACTGGGTTTAGGAGAAAAAAAAATAGCCAAGACTGTTTCAGTCAGGTAGGCTACCACAATAAACAATGCACTTCACTAGAAATAGCTGTCTACTCTTCCTGTTTTATGTTATTGCGGGTAAGTTATGAGAGAATGTTTTTACTGACTATGAACTGTATGATTTGTTTTAGCTCCCCAACTGTACTTCTAGAGTTCCTGTCCCCAACATATCAAAATAGATCATTAAAGCACAAAGAAAAAGCAAGCAAACGGCATCAGGAATTGAGGAAGAGAAGTAGAGTATTACCCTGAATTTAAAATCTCCCACTTTGGGATACATAGGTACTTTAAGCAAAAACTATTTTGGAACAGCCATACAATAACTGACTTTTTGAAATACAGGATTAGTAGAGATTCCAGAGACTGTTGTCACAAGCAATAAAAACAGATGCAGTACAATGCCCTCTTCTCCAGATTTCACTATTGGTCAAGTAATAGAGACAGAAACCAACTCTCTAAAATTTGACACTTTAATTTTTTTCTCTGCAAATCACTTTAGCCAAAATACCTACGACACTCTCCAAATTATTAAGAAATATTAAAGCCTAAATACTCACCCTTTGTGCTTTCTCATGCTCCTCACGTGCCTTCTTCACTCTTTCCATTCTTTCCTTGATTTCCTTTTCTTCACGCTTCCGCTCATATTTTCGTCGATGTTCTGCGATTTTCTGAGCCTGTTACAATAGAATACCAAAATTTCATTACATTTCTAGCATATCCCACAGCGTAGTTCAATACAAAATACATGCAAGCATTTCTGCCTTTACCAGAAAATTAAGATCTGGTTTCACATGTTAAAAGCCTCTTTGTTTTAGGAGCCATTTGCCACTTTCTCCCCATGGCAATCAGTTATTCATGTCTACTCAGCCTTGACCACATTCATCAGAACACGCACTCTAGTATACTTTTCTTGCAATGGTTTTGGGCCTTGCACCATAGTTAGAACTTAAACACATTATCACTCCATGTCCCTTTATGCTTTTAGGCTGAAGTATTTATTTCTTCAGAGCTAAAACCAGCAACTGTTCTGGAAAAGGGCACAACTTGAAGTGTAATTCTCCCTGTGCACACACACTTCTTAGCCTGTGTTACTGCTGTTTCAGATGTCTCTACAACATGTACAGACATAAGCAGACCAAAGAATTTCTCAACCAAACCAGGAACGGACTGGTAGGGAGGAAGTTTGCCTTCTCTTACTTTTTCTAAGTGTGTGAAATGTACAGCCCCACCAAAAGAGAGGAGTTAGCAATGAACTCCCCAAGCCTCCTTACTCAGGGCTCATTTAATGACAGAACTAAATGCAGCACTGTTTTCCTGAAAACAGAATGTACTCTTATAGATCATTGCAAAAAACGGTTCGTGATTTCACAAACTGTGTACAGTGGCTACTCTCTAACACCCCTGTAACAAAAACACAGATAGCAAAATCAAGCTGCAAGAACAGAGATACTACTGTAACAATGGATAGTCTCCAATTCTTTTAGAATACTCTTTAAAGGAAGAAGTTAAAAGTAGCAAAGCTTTGCCATAACTTGTTTTAGCTGGGAGACACTCGTTCTGTATCACATTATTCCTGAAGTACATCTGCCAGCGAAGGCACACTGCAGGCAGCAGGACTGACTGAGAGCAAATGCAGTACCTGCTACCAGAACCTGACGTCACTGCCATTCAATGGCTCGTTAAGAGAGAGGCAAGTGTTCTATTTTCTTTTTAATGAAGCATAAAGAGATTCCAAAGTTCAGATTTTCATTATTTCTAAGAATTTATCAACATGAAATAAATATTTTTAGAATGTGACTCAGGCTTTTAGCTGAAAGTGCTACAAAGTAAAAAGTTCTAGGAAAGCTTGAAGCTAATAAATTAGGTGATTAAATAATCTCTACTTATTAAAGATTTTGCAAATCACCCGTGAAAAGGTCACACATTTTTCCTTGAGCTACATACACAAATTCCCATGCAGCTGGCAACTACACATCAATCTATCACAGATACTCTGCTGTTTTTGTGCATGAGCAGATTAACTGGTAAACAGAAGGTTCCCCCTCAGCCAAGCATTAAGGATACCTTAAAAAAAAAAAAAAGTTGAGACCTAAGACCTAATTACATTAACCACAAATCAATAATCTCCAACACAGAAGACTAATAGGTTGTAAAATGGTTTCCATTGTTATTTTGCTGGAGACAGCATCTTCTACAAAGACAGGGCAGAGAAACAGAAAGCTTAAGTTACTAGATGCAGGAATGTTTACGAATGTGGTGGGTTAAGCTTGGCTGGCTGCCAGATGCTCACTAAGCTGCTCTCTCACTCCCCCTCTCAACAGGACAGTGAAAGAAAGTAAGATGGAGAAGCTCCTGGCTTGAGACAAAGACAGGGAGATCACTCACCCACTACCATCATGGGTAAAACAGAGCCAACATGGGGAAGATTAATTTATTGCAAATTAAAACTAGTCAGACAATGAGAAAGACAAAACTAAACCCACCTTCTTCCCAAAGGTCAATTTTAGTTCTTCATTCCCTGCTCTTTCACCTTCTCCCCCAACCCTGAACAGCACAGGGGGATGAGGGCTTTGGACAGTTCATAACATTGTACCTCTGCCACTTAGTCCTCCTCACACTTGTTTCCAGCCTACCTTGTGGTCACCCCACAGGATACTGTCCTTCACAGACTGTTCCAGCATGGGTCCCCCCAGGAGCTACAGCTTCTGCACAAGCTCCTCTCCAAAGTTTTCACCAGAAGCCTGCTCCAGTGCAGACTCCCCACAAGCTGCAGCTTCCTTCAGGGTATATGCTCTCACTCAGCACGGGATCCTCCATGGGCTGCAGGGTGGATATGTGCTTCACTGTGGGTTCAAGGGGGACAGCCTGCTTAACCATGGCCTTCTTCAAGGGCTGCAGGGAAACCTCTGCTCCCATGCCTAGCCCACCTCCTTCCCTTCCTTTCTCACTGATCTGGGTGTCTCCAGGGTTGCTTCTCTCATACTTGGTTTCTTTATTGCCCTCTCTCTCACAGCTGTTGTGCTGCATTTTTTTAACCCTTTCCTAAACATGTTATTACAGAAGCACCACCACTATTGCTGACTGGCTCAAGTTTGGCTAGCAGTGAGTCAGTTCAGAAGCCAGCTGGAATTGGCTCCATCTGATAATGGCAGCTTCATGTCTCTTCTTACAAGAGGCCAGACCTGCAGTCTCCACCTTCCCCCAAACTTTCCATGTAAACCCAATATAATGCAACAGCTGCCATCTGTGGTCTGTCAACCACTTCAAAGAACAGGCAGAAAGAGATGAAAAAGCAAGCCTGCTATCAATAGTGTTACATTTGTTACACAGGAGTTCTTCCTGACGTCTCCCAGAAGTCTGGGCTCAGCCCCAGGAGAACACTGAAAACCAGTTGTACTGAGGCTGCCCTCGTGGGGCAGACTAATGAAAGTACAAACCACAGCAAAACTGTCTCTTTGGAAAACGTGCTTAGGACAAAGCTTTGATCAATTCAGAAACATCTTGGGAAAAAAATCCATTATTAGTGTTATCCTGCTCTTTTGAACGTTTTTAGTCTATATTCTAAAATACCTGGCAAACTTCAACAGCTTCACATTCTTCTGTTAAAATTTTTAAAAGGAACATTTCTCATATTTCATTTACATGCCCAGCCCCACAGACTCGGTTTCTCTACACACAGCCATAAACAGCTGTGACTGAAGACAAAAGAATTTATAAACTCAGTTTGAAGTGTTAGATGACACATGAACACGTTTCCACAAGGCAATGCATACTGGAAGAATGTGAAGGCAGCAATGTCATGCAGAAAAATACAGGAGAGACCTCCAACCTTCTTCCCCACTTACTCTTGGCTGCACCTCCTTCAGCATAGCACTAGCATCTTCATCGTAATCCAGTTTACAAGCTAATGCAAGATCATGAGCAGCCTCCTCCCAGTGGCCAAGAAGTCTGGAATTCAGAAGACACCAACATTTTGAAGCAAAAAGCAAACTGAACACTTACAGCTCTTCAAAATTTTTAATCATGCAGCATTCAGAATAGAACTACAAGGACTTACAGACCTTTAATAATCATGGTGTTTCTTCTAAGCTGCACACTACAATACCATTAGAGGATTCTTACTTGCTTGTTTCCTATGCTTACAGTAACTTTAGTTTAAAGTGACAATGAGTAAAAAATCCTCTGAGTTGGTGTCATTGTCTGCTATAAACACGAAGTATCTAAGAGGGATAAGGTACCCCACCTAACAAGGTGAAAAACACTAATAAAAATATTCTGTACCAGTAGGCACATGTTCAGTGTAGAACTACACAGTGTTCTGTACAAGTCTATACCACTACTACCTCAAGTTTAAGTGGACCCTCTTTACTCATCACTCAAACTTCCTAGCTGACTGGATGCAACATGTCTTAGTTGAAGGGGTCATATAAGATACTGTGCACACTTTTTTACTGTAATTTATACAAAATCTTGATAATAAAAAAATTAAGCAAATGGTGATATTACTAAATGGTCAAAGCACTTCTGTTCACAGACAGAGGTATTAATTCAAACTGTGCTCCAGTCTTCTCACTCCTAGGGTCCATACTGTATATTAAAACTGTAGACATTAACATACCACTCTCTGAACACCTTCTTTTTTTTTTTTTTTTAAGTTCTATTAGCATTTACTTCTTCCACTTTTATACAGACCATAAGGAGTGTCACTTTTTTTTTCTGATTGTCATTTTAAAAAAAAAAGTTGAACTACAGTTGGAGGGAATGCCTAATGCCATTTTAAATAATTACACTGTTTGCTTAACACCACTCCACAACTGCAACAAATGGTTCCTTAATAACTAGGCATTTTATTTTACTAGGTAAAAGAGCTGTATGATCCACAGAATAAAGACAGCAGAGAGAAGTCTAAGAACTCCAGATTAGTAAAAAAAACAAATCTGAAGCAAGTGAAAACAAAAGACTCCAAACAAATAAAACACACAGTCCTAGAACTCAATCTTTAGCAAATAATTAGAAAATGTTATTCAGAAAAGCAGTAAGCCATCAGAAGACATGTTTTAAAAAGAGACAGACAGAGGTAGTGCCAGGAGGGCTTCTCATAAATTGCCATCAATAAATCACTATCATCCTTTCTATCCTCTAAGCCACATAACTCAGCACAATTGTTTCTTGGCTCAAGGCTACTGCTCTCAGGTACAAGACAGACAGTTCAGAGACATGGAGCAGAGAATGCATAAACAATACTGTTCCTCTCAAGTAAGTGAAGATAATATCAAATACAGGCAGAATTCATTACCTGTGTGCTTTCCCCCTCCATTTGTAGGTCTGTGCCGAGTCAGGATTAATCTTGATGGCTCTGTCACAATCTCTAATGGCAGCATTTGGCTTCTGCAGTTTCACAAAAACACTGTGGGAACAAGAACATTTATTGTACATATTGCAATACCAAGTTACTAACTCAAGCTGGAAATAATTTTGGATGACTAACAGGCAAGCTAGTGAGATAATGCATTTGAAGAGCAATAACGAAGTCACCAAAATTTAGTCTCATCCTTCCAAAATTGCAGGTGAATCATTAGCAAGAACTGAAACCATTCCCTGTTTAGACTCAAGGCCTGCCAGCACGAATAACTTCAGTGCAGAAGGGTACATAAATGCAAAGAACAGTTCAGCCCCATGGTGTTTGGAATCTATAGCAATTTCCAACTAGCAATTTGAACAAAACAACAATAGTATTATGCATGCTACGTTACAGTCTTTAACAGAGTAACACAAAACATAAGGAGTTATACAGGCTACAAGGATCGACAGCTCAAGTCATGAGGAAAAAAACATAGGAAATGAGTCATCAAAATTAAAAAGCAGCAAAACAAACACAAACCCAGCAAGTAGCCTCAATCCCTTGCCAGTTAAGTGTAATAACTTCAAATTTTACAATACACAAGCACATCTGACTAACTAATAGAGTGACACTTTAGGAGGTTCAAGCATTTCAAATTAAAAATCTCTGAAGGAAACACTAAAAATATTCCTGAAAAAAAGTATTCAATATTGAATATACTCCAAGTCAGAACTTCTGTCCTTTTACATCTACTTGGAAACAATTTGTCAACAATTACAATGCCTGTAAGTAACTTCCTCGTTAAGGCTTGTTAAAAAGAAAGCACAAAGTCACGCAATCTCTCTTCTAGAAACAAACAGGTAGACAAAGCGTGTTCCAAAGCTACACCTCACCAGTGACAGACATTCCAAAGCTGCTGGCTGCAAACTCTCTAGAATTGAAATCCATGGGGTGGATTACTCACAGCACTTGAGCAGCATGGCAAGTTTTACAATATCCTAATATATTGTTCATTTCTTTCTACAACAGCCCAAATTGAAGTAACTTTTAAACTTCTCCTAACATTCTTATTTTTCATTACTAAACCTTGAGAAGATACAGCACTGTAAGAGATTTTTAAACCACTGTTAGGATAGCAACAACAGTGTATTAAGGTACACAGGTGGTGTTACATGCAAAAACTTTGATCTAGAAAGGAAAAAAAACAGCAAGACATACTAGCTAAGGCATACTAGAATGGAACAGTTAAAGGACAGTAATTAATCTCATCAGTCATGAGAAGTTGAACATTTATTTGAATTACACTTTGCTATGGAAAAGATCTAGTAAACTATCAAATCATCTATGGTTAGTGTTTTATTGTGTAAAAAGAGAAAAATTCCCGAATTTCTGCTTCTGCAACCCATGTTTGCCCAATTGTCCTCAAGACTTAGGAAAATAAAGGTGTTTGTGCATTATGAAGTTAGGCTTAGCACACAAAACATGTTTCTAATGCATCATCTGCAGTCTGGTAGATGCAACGAGATGTAAGGTGGGTAGTGAATGGGTTGGGATACAGATGTGTCCTGTTCAAACATAAGACTGTTGAACAGAACCAGATCTACTTCACAGTGAACAAATCCATTTAGCAAGTATGAGAGAGAGAGAGACAATTCACAGGATGCGTAATTAAGTCTGCATTTAAACAGGATATCATTTCAGTCATCTTAATCCCAAAATAAACTGTTTGTTACCCAGCATTATTCTACCTCAACATACCAGAATCCATGTTGTTGAGGAATACATGTAGTGCAGGTGGCTCAATGTGCAGCTGCAGGTTGAGCTCTGGGTGGCAGGAGACCCAGGCAAGAGCCCGTGAGTTGGCCCTGACATTTGCACAACAAAAGGCCCAGGGACCTGTGGCCCAGGCAGGGGACTGGACACTCAGAGGCACAGCAGGAGCTGAGGACTCCAGACTTTTTTTGCACAGACCGTGAGGGTATAAAAACCCAGGGCTTCCTTTGTACAGCATCCCTCCTCGGAGGCACCAGCTCAAGCTGTTATTTTGTTACTGCACCATTATTAAATTGTTTTAAAGATCCGGATGTCTTGAGACTGCTACAGGAAAGCCAGGGTCAAGACAGTAAGGAAACCTGGTCTGACTGAGTGTGGGGTGTGTAGCTGCAAAGGCACTTAGGTCTCAGAGCAGGAGGTACAAGTGTGACTGCCAGAATGGCTACTGGAAGGTCAGGTAGGAAAGTTTCCTTAGCAGTATTACCACAATGCATTTTGGAACATCATTCTATATTTACTCTATTATAAAGATTCTTTATATGGCTGCTTCAGCAAATCTGATGAATCACACATAAGAGAAAATGCATGAAATGAACTCTTTTCCTCACGTGGTTTATGTTTACATAGATCCTCAAGTTGCCATTATATTTAGACACCTTAAGGGAAATGACAGAACAGGCAGAAACATACATCAGTAGTTTATGACTCACCTTGCCCTCTTGGCATACAAGATGGCCAAACAAGGATTCAGCTTGATAGCATCTGTGAACAAGTCCACAGCCTTCTGAAGTTCACCTAAATATAAATGGCAGTGAAGTTTCAATCATCATGCAATGAAATGACATCCAAATTCCCAAACCTGCCTTACAGGGTGTTATGTCCCTAAGCTCTTCTTAGACAGAATGTTATCAACAAAGGAAAATCAATTTCTCCCTCTTGCTATGCTACTAAAGTACAAACTCCAAAATTAATGCTGGAGGGGAAGAGAGACTTTTCCAAGTTAAATTTGCACATTTAAATTTGAATGCAACCAAATAGGATGTCACATCTTTATTATACAGCTTTTCACTGCATTAGGACAAACCACTAGAGACACTAATCATAATATGCAGGGAAGTACTATAATGATCAATTTGTAATTAAGATCCTGCAGTATCTCATTCCCCTCTCTTGCCTTCCCTAAAACTAGTTACATTGGGAAGACAGTACTTAAAGAAGCTTTCATGTTCTAGATAGCTCTGGGTGTTGAACATGAAGTGGGTTTTCTCTTCCTTGAAAGCATTCAAAATGGTCCAAGATAACCTCCTTTTTTTTAAAAAGGAGAACAAAACCTAGTGTCCTTGAATAGGTACTGAAAACAATTTATCACCTTCACTTAGAGCATTTATCGCTTCAATCTTCTTTTCATTAGCTTGATCTGCCATCTCTTCAGTTACCTAACAAAATAAAATGAAAAACACACACAAAACCCAAAAGCTGTAGATTCCAGGCCAGAATTACCATGCTAAGGCTGCACCAAAGGAAAGAGCTTCAGTTCAATCTTTAATTTGCATTGAAATCATAGCTCAGAAAAAGCCACCCTTTGCTTTCAGCATTAACCAACATTAACCATTAACCAGACATTAACCAACATTATTTTTGGCTATAAAATGCTTGAAAGCAAAGTTTGATAATGGTAGAACTCTACATATCTAGTTTTCATGGGTGTTCTGGTAAGCTGGTGTTTTCTGACCCGATCATCCTCATGGAATTGCTTTGATTAACTCTAACCTTGAATAAGAAAAACTGCGGTTTTAAGCCAGCAAGTTTTCTGTTTAGAACAAAAAGAGCCAAAGCAACAGCTGGCTACACAGATAATATAGTACTCATCCCCCCTCAGCTGTTATCCCCGATTAAATTCAAAACCTCTCCCTATCTTCCATACTGCCACACTGACAGTGTTGTACTTACCTCCACATTTTCATCACCCATTTCTTGAGGGTCATCCTTGTCTGGTTCAATCACTCCCTCATTGTCAATTTCTGGGGGAAAAACAAAAAGCAAGACTAAGCTCCATCTGCAGAGAGAGGATTTTCAGAATAATTTCACTTGGACAAAATGCAACAAAGTCATCTATTTCTCCCACCTAAGTCGCTCTCTTCACTTTCTGGTTCAGGAGATTTAACTGGCTCCTCTGGCTGTTCCTCTGCTTTGCCCTGAGAGAGAAATGTACTTGTAAGCATATGTTATATCTGACTGACACTATTTCCACTCTCATAAATAACACCGCATTAGAAAAATGACATCATTCTATGGCTGAACTATTTTATTTTTAAGATACTAATCTCCTTTTTCCTCCTCTCAGATTAAGTCTATCATGTATGCAAATATTTCAGAGCCCAGATCTGGACTCACGAACTTCTATTATTGGCAAAGCCTGTCCTTCAAATTGTGTAATTCAATAATCAAAACCAAACAATCCAAACAACACCCAATTCAGAACCAGTTTTGCAATGATTACTAACCACCCATTCCAATCTTCCTGCCTTCCCTCACACACTTCTCTGGATCAAAAACTCTCTCAATCTAATACTATTAAGCTAAGGTCCTTCAGCAAGGAGCTGATGGCAATGATTTAAATATTCTATTTGCTAAGGTCAGAGATTGTTGCCACTTACACATACTTAGCATGTTTTTAAAAAATTTTCAAAGGTTTTCTAACTAAATTTCATCTGAATCCCATAACTTAGCACATCCTGATTTATCACAGGCATAAGCAGCTTGTCTTCATGCTCAGTGTCACATACTATAGGCAGTATATACACAAAATCCCTCCACAGAGCTCTAACTAGCCAGTAATTCAGGCATTCATGGTCTTGTTAAATTTAAAAAAAAAAAAAATCCCTTTTTTCCAAAAGAATTTCATGCTTGAAAAGCACCTGATATAAATATCTACAAGGAAAATGTATTATCTCCCTTAAAATGCATGAACAAAAACCAAGGAAAATCTCTTCCACAATACTGCCTTAAAAATTTGATAGTTAACTGTTCGCTTCATTACTTATCATGCTCATTAATATTTCTTCTCATGAAAAGATTATAATTTAATCCACTAATGACTAGAGAAGAGGTCTATAAACAGTGAGAACATAAAAGAGAAATCAAGACTCTGCTAGGCCTTTGCATTGCAGAGAACATCAGGCATTCAGGATTAGGGAAATGGAGCATGATAACACTTGCAATAAACTAGGAAGCCATCTGTAACAAGTTATCTACAGCACATAATGGGCAGGCTGCAGACTGAACTGTCACACTCACCTACCCTGTCTGAGTGAAAACTGACAGAAATTTTTCCCCTTCTGCTGCTCAGTAGTTTCTGCAGCACGTAAATGTTAACTTTCAGTGCTAAATTTTTCATATCTTACCTTACTTGTCTCCTCTGTGGAGGTATTGGCTGGAGCAGGCGGTATTTTGCCTCCCATACTTTTCAGTAAAATAGAGAAAGGAAAAAAACAGAACAGTAAGATCATCAAAACAATGCCATGTATTTTATTGATTCCAATCCTGATAATCTCAGCTTTTTGCTGTAACACAAAACATGATGATCCAATTTACTGTCAAACCAGCAAACAAAGCCCACATCCCCCATGCTTTCCTCAGTGCAGCACAAAGCACACTGTCTGTTGTACAACTCCAGAGACTTGTACTCATGCACATCACCCTTCACCCACCCACCCTTTCTCACCAGGAAAAGCTGCCTCCTTGGTTCAAATGGATTCTCTCCTTTAAATGTAATTTACATTTGAATCAAAACTAAATATGATGATTATAGATATTACTAAAATTAGAATTATTTTTGGAACAGAGGTCAAACAAGTAAAGAGAACAGCCTAAAACGGTTACGCAATTTAAAAAATTGCTGCCTAGGAGAAAAAATAATTTCTCTTATGTATTGCAATATTCATGCCTTTCCTTCACTACAATTAAGGAACATTCTTTGTAGAGACAGCATTCTGTCAATACAGAATAAATGTCTACATGATATCGACCTTGGTTAACAGCCAGAAATAAGCATAGGCTGAATTCTCCAGCTGTTCCATAGAACATCTAATCATACCTAGTGGCAGCGTTCCATAAGGACCAGCACTGCCATCCATCCTCTGCCCCGCATTCCCATCTACTGATGGTTTTCAGTAAAAATGTTTCTCTTAACTCAACAGGCACAACCAACTCCTTGGGGCCCCACAAAACTGGTTAGATGGGACACAGGGCAGAGAAGAAGGATGTGGGCGAATGGGTGGGCAGGAGGAACTGGAAGGGTGCAGGACTATCTGCTTTCAGGAATTAGTGCAACATAAAACTATATCCTCAGGATAAGAAGTTGTAGCTTCTTAAGTCAGGTTACTGCAATCCACTCTCCCCTCCTTCCTCCTCCTTGTCAGCAGCAACATCTCAGAGCCAGGCCCCAAACTGGCTGGGAACAAACCTGAATGAGGTGGGACAGGACAAGGACAGGGATGAACTGGGGGAGAAAAGGTAGAAGAATGAATAGGAGGTGGCAGGATTGACAGGTCCTGGCACAATGGCCCTGCAGCAAAAGGTAAACAAACAGCACTAAACNAAAAAAAAAAAAAAATCAAGTGACAAACCCCAGCATGTTCTGAAGCTACTGCAAAAATATAGATGTGCCCCTGGAATGTTGACATTGCTTAATCTAAGTTACACTACAAGGACTAAAAAACTGTAGTCTGAGAAATCATTATAGAGCTTGGGAGAAAACACAGAATATGCAGTAACTGTTCCTCCTAAATTTTGCCCTCGTAGGCTGACAATAGAACACCTAACTCTCTACTAGTCTGCGAAGAGCAGAGATTTCTCTAGGACTACAGGAACTGTCTAGTGAAGCATTGAAACTTTTCTTCTGCACAACAAAAACTACAAATTATGAAGGATTTTAGCAATGCTAATAGGTAATATCCAGGTTTTAAGCCTGGCGCCTTGAATCACCTCAAGACTGAAACAACTTCAGTCTACTGTGTTCTCTTCACATTCCCCCCAAAGCTATCCAAGCTTAGTACAGCTTTGAGATAAGTTTAATTAATATACATGCACATTTTATAATATGCTATTTCATGAACTGCCAAGGCTTAACAGTTTCACTCAGTCCTTGAAAATATTTTTGCTATCCTGTTACTCTATTTAAACTAGTTGCAATCCCAGAACAATTCAAAAGCAATTTACTCTAAAATCCCTTAACCCAGTATTTGATTACAATGATTAAATGCACAGCAAAAATATCTGCAAAGCTTGCAATGTATTTAACCTCAACAGTATAGGCATACACAAGACACTCGTAGGAAAAGGCAGGTGCTGAGCTGTATAAAAAACACATACACACAACCAGATTTTGAATTAAACCTTTAATTCAAAAAACATAATAAACTAAAACAGAGTTGTGCAATGCCAGTAACAGCTCCTGGGAGTTGTCAGGACTCTGTTGCAACAATGACTGCATTCTTCCACTCATCACAGCCACAAGAAGTGTGGTGTTTATGACTTGTTGGAAGAACTGCCACTGTTATTTCTGCATCCCCTTTTATCACTGACAACAGAATTATCCTTAAGAGAGAAACTGGATTACCATGAATTCGAAGGGTTCAAAATCTATTTGAACAAAACAACAAAAAAAGGCAAAAAGCCCTGTTCATCAATTAGGGATTCCGTGCTTTACTTCTAAGGACTGCTATTGTTTCTTTGTTCAATTGCAGGGCTTTGAAACATGTTTCCTTTAATGACTCATTTCACAATAATTCAAGTAAAACATTTGTATTTTTATGCAATTATGAAAAAATGGGCATGACAAAGGGATGTCAAAACACTTTCCAAACATACTCACACGCTACTGTATGCTTGCTCCATGAAGTGCATCCATAAAGAAATTAAATACAACAGCTAGACAGAATAAACGTTAGAAGATGTAAAGAGGTAAGACTTCAGGTTTCTGATGCAATATTGACAGCTAGTCAGGAATAAAGCATCCCATGCTGCTTTATGAGCAGCTAACATTATCTAAGTTAGAATCGCTAAGTGTAAGAAAAAAATAAGTCAAAGCAATTAGCAGAATTTTAGTTGAAATTTCACTGATAGATTTTAGTGTCATTTAGTCATTATTCTGTAATCACTCATAACATTACCTTGGGGAGCAAACCTGTGCCTTTCAGATTAATAGAGAGCCAGCAGAGATTTAAGAGGTATCCAGTTTATTTCCACCTGAAGCCAGGCCATGCTGTTTCCAAAGAATGAGAAGGCCCTATAAATGCACTTAATAGTCCTACTGCAAACAGCACTACTATGGAAGAGAAGAGGGAAACCCACCAGATTTCCAAACAGTTTTATGTGAAAAGTAATTTGGCTACCACTACCACCATCCGAGTGTATAACTTAGGCAAATATTTAGCTCAAATATGTGAAGAAAACCACAAAACTTCAGAGAGCTGCAGGAGGTTCAACTTTGGAGTATTTTTCTACTTCAGAGATAAAGACATCGATTTTACATGAAAACACATTCCACAGCTCCAAAACCTAATTTTTATACTTATAAGAAAAGCACCAGATACAACTCTAAAAATTAATCTGGAAATTAGAGCCTTCCCCATTAACATGGAGATAGTTAGACGGTCAGCTTTCCATTCCCTAACACTTTCTTTGGTCAAAAGAAGTCATTGTTCTTCCTCTCTCTCTCTCTCTCAAAGTATTCTGTCCACACCTTCAGAATTAGGCAACAGAGTGAATGGAAGAAACCTAGGGCAAGGCACTGAAGTCTTTTACGAGTAACAAAACAGACCTTCAGTAGGGCAAGACAAACATTCATCTCCTTCCTAGGCATAGGGGCAGCTACTGACAGTACTGCAAAGCCAAGCTAAGTTAAACAGCAGTGGGTTTACAACCACACTAGTATTCAGATATATAAAAAAAGTTTAAGCATCGCTGTAAAAAAGCTCTAGTAAATAGTTCATTGTAGACANCTAAACAGTAGGAAATACAGTTAAAATACTTTCAAATTAACGCAAATTTTTTTAAAACAAATACCAGTCTGTCACTAGATAAAAAATCTTTTAACTTCCCCTTGCATAAAATGTGCACCTGCAAGAACTTTCCTCAGTTCTCAGAGTTCTTTAGCGTGGCATCCATAAAAGCCAAGCAGAGGTATCACCGGGGCCCTGTGGGTCCTCAGCCCTTCCAGCCTGGTGTTTCTGGGCTCTCAGGGTGGAACCCAAACATTTTTAATTGGGAAGCGTCTGCCCCGACAGGCCCGGCACGGCGGCTCGGTGCGGCACAAACAGCAGATGGCTGAAGCGGCTCAGGGAGGAGCAGAGACTTGGACTACTCGATACATCAAACTTCAGCGACCAAAACGCGTCCGGGACAGGAAAGGTGCCTGTCCCGCGTTCCATGCTTTGGGGTACCAGGCTGTAAGCCGACGGCACTCACCGCCCCACAAACCCGGCTCGCTTTGAAAACAAGCTGGCCAACTCTGCTGCGTAATGCGAGCATTAGCTCGGTAACTGTTACTCCGGGGCTTCCCAGCCCGGAAAGCTGAGCCACCGAGATGGCCGGGGGGGAAGGCTTTTTGCCACGGGAATAGCCAGCATTAACAAAACAAACCACCCACACCACACCAAAAACAACACGCGCTTTTCCCGCGGCGGCGCGGGGAGGCCTCGGCGCGGGGCCGGGCCGGACCCGCGGGGCCCACACGGCGCGGAGACACAGAGAGACACGGACACACGGGGACACGCCCCCGGCCCCTCACGGCGCGGCCCCCCCAGGGCC
>VXBX01002369.1:526073-558634 GCA_013400415.1 Scytalopus superciliaris | reverse complement strand
GGGGAGGCCCCGCCATGCGCCCGGCGCCCCGGCCATGTCGCGCCGCCCGGGCCCGGCGCTCGCCGTGGCTCTGAGGGGCTGGCGCGGCGCCGCAGGTCAGACACCCCTCCTACCCTCACCGCCGCCCCGCGCTCGCCCCCCGACCCGCCCGCTGAGGGTGGCTTTATGTAATGCCCGCCGTGCCCTCTCGTGTCTCCGGGCGAGCTGCCGTGTCTGCCGGCTGCGTGCGTGGAGAGAAGCAGCGGAAACGCTCGCTAAAAGCCGCAGTTGTGTTTCACGGCCCGGGTCTCCGGTCGGGCATCACGCAGCGGGCGCTTCATGTCGCGACAGTCAGTTGTCGCGCATGAGTGACCTTCAGTCAGAGGCTAATCTGGCTGGCTCCGCCTGTAAACCCGCGGTGCGGGTGTTCTGATGGAGCCCCCCCGAGTCTCAGCTCCCCGAAAGGCAGCTTGGTTTGCTTGTGTTACCCTTGCTTACGCTGCTGAAGGGTTAGTTACCGTCTAAGAATCCATTTACCATGCAATGGCAGCACTAATTTGTTTCATAGTAGGTGCATGGTAAGTGAAGTAAAAGATAACCAGTTTCCAAGACATCAGGTAGATGTTTACCTTCTGATTACCTTCTCCTTCCACGTGCCTTGGTGGTCTGTATCTAGGCACAAGCAGTTCTTCAGCTGCAAAAGGCTGTGACAGAATTCTAAAGTTCCTAAAGCTTCTGGCAATTCGTATTTCATTTTAGCTTTTGTCACACTTTGCCCACCCCCAGCTCCCAGATGCATGCTTGTAATTCGATTTAAAGGTTGCCTGCTTTGGCTGTGCGTGGATTTGGAAGTGGTATACGTAACTATTCAGTTTGGGTAAAGCTACTGTCAAGTAGGTTGAATACATAAACAGGGGCTCTTGAGTAGCTGTCATACAGGAAAGAAATCACACTGCTGTATAAACCTGTGTTATTTGATGGTTTCTTTGCAGCATTATTGATAAAAAACAGAACTGGAAAAGCCTGGAAAAATGTATAGTGGTTCCAAATGAGTGGTATTTTTTGAAGCTATAGTCAAGGAGAGACAACACATAGGTGTGCTTGGAACCCTATGGTGTTTGAGGGAAGTAGTGGTGGGAGAGCATTGAGTACCTCCTGGACACCCCATGTATGAATTAGAATGTGCAAACTGGGTTTGCTTGCTGGATTGTCAGGTTTAGCATACGTTCATTTCTCTCAATCTGTTTTATGGGTATTTGATCATTAGTTGAGAGCTGTGTGCATGTTGTTTCAGAAACTATAGTGGCACAACAAACCGAGATGTTAAGGAGGAATGTTTATGTTGTATAAGTGAATGAGTGCTACTGAAAGTTTGATGACTGTAGTGGAATTCTGCAGGTTTTTTAGCTGGAAAGGTTTTTTCCACCCTGACAGGATGCGTTTCTTTTTCTCTAGTTTGCAAGTCATGTGTTGTCCGAAGATTTTCCATCCAGCCTGCCCAGCAGAAGAAGATTCCAAACCGGTATTTGGGGCAGCCCAGCCCTTTCACACACCCACATCTGCTCAAACCAGGTAAGGTTTGGGCCCTGTATGACCTGGTCATTGGTATTCATTCTTGTCTCTGCTTTTCTGAGTCTTGATTTGCTGCATGGTACAGTTGTCTGGTTTCAGCTGTTTATGATTACCTTCGTTAGGCAGTGATTATATTTAGGAGCTAATTTCCTTGTCTGAGATGATACTGATTCCAAAAATAGGCTTCACATGTTTGCTTTTTACCTTTTTTTCGTGGTGTGCTCAGGGTCGCTCACTTGGCTGCTGCAGTCCTTTTGTGGCAGTGGCATTTTGGGAGCTCACTGTCCTGAAAATACACATGATTTTTATTAAGAGTGAGTCTTTTGTGCAAGCTGAACTGCCAGAATGCTTTATATAAAAGTGCCGTTCAGAAAAAGTGATTGGGGAGGGACACTGATAGATGGACACCACTTGTCTAAAGAATATGCCCCCTTCAGAGGGGATTCAATGTGAGGAACAGGGGAAAAAGAGACTTGTGACTATGAAGTTTGACAGTAATGATGAAAGAGAAGCTGAGGCTGTGCATTTTATTGAGATTAATAAAAACAGGTGGTACGCAGGTATGAGATGATCACAACTCTAAAAAAATAACAACAAAAAATTTCAAAAATACGTCCAGGAGAACATTCTGTTCTGCGTTGTTCTTCCATAGGTGGGTATACAGGGAGAACAGATGACTATATAACAATATACTTCTATATTTATTTGCAGAACAATTCAGGTCAAAAGGAACCTCATAGGTTAACAGGTCCACCCTGTGCTCAAAGCTGGGCTGACTTCAGCGTTAGATGAGATTGTTTAGGGTACTGATTGACAGCTCACAGTAAGTGGGGCCAACTCTTTAAAAGTACTGAAATGTTGAAAGTGATTTCTAGCTGCTCAGAGTATTTTTCCTTGCAACAAAGGAGAGCTTTTTTCCTTAAAATGATATTACATTGTTTTAAAAAGCAAATGCCTGTAAGGCATAAGAATTTCCAGGCTTTGCAATTGGAAGACAGTTGGGATTCCCATATTCCACCCTGTTGCAGCTTCTAAAATTCACTGGACTATGGCAGTGGAACATAAGAAATTTACAGTAAATATTGCAGAATTGTGAGGTCAGATTGCATTACAACAGTTTCTATGTTCTCTATAATTTCTAGATCTATGGAGTAAAACAAATATGGTGGGTTTATTTCTTTGTTGTTTTTGGGGGTTTGGGGTTTTTTTAAGCCTTTTACACCTAATAGGTATTGACAATGTAAGTTTTTGATAAAGTCTGAAATTTAACACAGATGAAACAAGCATAGTTTTCTTAAACTCTTTTGACAAGGAAAAACATTTTGGATAGAACTTTCCCCTCCACTGCAGTTATGCAAGAATCCACTTACCATACAAATCAAATGTAAATTTTTATTCTAGAATTAACACTGTCATGCGTTAAAGAGGAAGAAAAGATTACTAAAGTAGAAAGTTAACAGTCTCAAAATTCAATCTATGTTAAAATAAGATATTAGCTAAAGTACTGATTAAGGCTCTTGTATTAATTTAGATCATAGTTAGGAGCCTCACGTTTTTAGAAATGCATACTTCAGCTGTTGTTGGTTGTCCTTTCAACTTCATTCTGGTTTTGGTGAGTATCTTGATTGCTGTACTTCGTATCTTTTGTGACTGGAGCAGTAAGAGTTCTTTCATCTTAAGAGATAATTTGTTTAGTGTCATTAGGAATATAGTATTTCACTTTGGCAAAATCTGAATTGTTAAATATTGAGAAAAGCTACATCTCCCCTGGAAAATATTCCTTCTCTTACTTGGAGTCTGACGCGAGCCTGCAGTCCGTGGTTTGTTTCTGCCTGGAATCTTGTGACTGGTTAGACTCTGCAGCCTCTGTGTCTCTCCGTGAATCTCTCTCTCCCAGAATCTGTAACAGTCAATCTGTCCATTATGTTATGAGTTGACCTAGTGTGTATTTGAACAGACATTCTAGCTTTATCTGAAGGAATTAATGCTCAACCTCAGGAGGCAAACTTCTGTTCAATGTCCAGATGCTGTAAAACCCATCAGTTTTTAGCAGTCAAAGTTCAGTTTGCCTCCCTCCCTTCCTCATTTTTTTTTTGTCTCTCTCATCTGTTTTGGATGTTTGTCTAGATGTACCAGGTGTTGTGATTTCTGCCTTTGCACAGAAACATGTAACACAAAATCTGATTGGCTAAAATAAATTTCAGTCTTTGTGTGATAGAGAAGCAGTTTGAGTGAGGATGTGCTGGAGGGATGGAAGCTGAAGAGGTGCACAGGAAAGCAGTGGAAAGGCTTGTGAGGGATTACAATGAAGCCATGCACATGTAAGGCATCAGGGAGTAGGCAGGAATCAGATTTAGACTAACAAAATATCCTGAGTGCCTTGAATTTCTTACCTGGTTTGTTTTGTGTTCACAGGAGAGGTGACTCCAGGATTGTCACAGGTGGAATATGCTCTTCGCCGACACAAACTGATGGTGTTGATCCAGAAGGAAGCCCATGGCTGGAGTGGATTGGACCACACAGTGATTCTGCTATCCAACCCCACATATTACATGAGCAATGATATCCCCTATATTTTCCACCAGGACACTAACTTCCTGTACCTCTGTGGGTTTCAGGAACCTGACAGCATCCTGGTGCTGCAGAGCATTCCTGGCAAAGCTCTGCCATCCCACAAATCCATACTTTTTGTGCCCCGGAGAGATCCAAAGCGAGAGCTGTGGGATGGGCCCAGATCAGGTCCAGATGGGGCCATTGCTCTCACAGGAGTAGATGAAGCTTACACCATCGAGGAGTTCAGGCACTTGGTGGCCAAGCTGAAAGGTAACAAAAAAATAGAGGGGTAATGAAATGAGATGTGGTTTGCAGAGTCTGAATGGTATGGGTCTGGGAGGTGGTCTGTGACGTCAGTTCAAACTTATAATGAACTTGGGAATGTGCAGGGGTATTACTGTGACAAAGGCAGTTGGAACTTCTTGTTAAATTTGTTGAGGGCCACCAATGGAAATGTAATTTTTGCAGAATCACAGAATATGCTGAGTTGGAAGGGACTCACAAGGATCATCGAGTCCAACTCTTAGTCCTGCACAGGACAGCCCCAAGAGTCACTGAGAGCTTTCTGAAAATAATAGTTTTTATTCCCCTCTGAATTTCCTGTGCATCCATGTGCATGCCGGTCTGCATATCTGTGAAGTGTTAAGGAACCAGATGAAGTACAGGAAACATGCAAGTGATTTATTCATAGTAGACTTGGAAAATGATCCATACAGGGAGTTTGCTAGTCCACTCACATTTTTTTAGCTAGATGATGACTTGCTCTTGAAATATGAATACTGCTGTCCTTTAGTAATATTCTTCTGCATGTAACCTCATAATCCAGGGTGAACTTAAGTACATTGCTGAAGAAGGTTTATAATAATATAATAAGGGCAAGTGCTTGGGGGATCAGACAACTAGAGAGAGTGAATTCTGGAGTCTTAGGGAATCTACTTACTTTGTTTCAAAAAGGATATCTATTTTTAATATAAGTCACATGAAGGGCAATAAGTATGATCAGAAGTATGGAGTGTATGTGAGATATATGCTGGACAAACCTACTGATCTTGAAAAAGAGAAAACAGAAGCCAAGGTGTGAGATGTGTGTGGTTGTGGAAAGTGCAAACAGGATGAGTAGGAACAGTTAGTTGCTGGTTTTCCTAATTTAAAAACAAAGGGAACACTGAGTGAAATGATCACATGGCAGGTTTTGGCACCTTCTAAGTTGTAGATCATTCATAGAAGGTTTGGAATGTCAAACATAAAATGGAGTCACACGTTTTTAATTCTATGGGGAGAGATCCATGAAACAGAGTGAATCAGGGTTATGAAGATGCAGCCTTGAAATGAAGAAACTAGAAGGAGGATTCTGGGGAGGATGTGCTAAGGGAAATACTCTTTCGTAAATGCCTGGTTTCTCAGCCATGTTCTGTAAGCACCTGCTGATGGTTACTGTCACCAGAGAAGGTGGACATCAGCTGTGACTCAGCATGGCTTTTCAACTCATTTCTGTTTAAAATGTTCCTGTGGGGAGAATGTGGGTACTAACTCGAATGCTCTGAATGAATTCCCACATAAGTAAATGTGTTTGTCCTCAGTTAGTTTGTCTCAGAATGGCTGAAATAAGCAGTTGTTCCCCAAAGTGTTCTAAAGTGTAGTTGATTGTGACCCTGATTTCATGCAATGGGTAAAAAGGTAAATTGCCTTACATCAGTGGGGACAGGCCAGATGACAGAACAGTTCAGAATGTGCATCACTGCAGTGCAGTGCCTACTTAGATTACACAAGGGCAACTTTGACAAGATGGTTATATTCAGCAATGGTCATAAACCCCATTATTTACCCAGAAGTGATTTGTCAAATTTACATGCTATGAATGGTCTGTTAATGCATATTCAGAGGAAATTTTTGTTCTCAAATATAGCAACAGGTCTAATTTAGGAGGAGTAAGTTCAGCATGGGGAGGACATTTCTACCTTTATTTTTGTCTGTGTCAGCTTTTGTTTTGTATTGCAGGTGAGTCAAACGTTGTTTGGTATGACTTGACAAAACCAGTGCATACAGAGCTGCACTCTGACTACATGCAGCCCCTGGCTGAGATAAAAGCTCGGAGCAAAAACCACATCCAGGGTGTCCGACATCTCGTGCAAAACCTTCGACTGATCAAATCCCCTGCAGAGATTGAGAGGATGAAGACAGCTGGACGGGTCACAGCAGAGGTAATGGGTTCTCCAGATGAACCAGTGCATTCTGTTGATGGGGTGACATGGGTTGGAAGGATACCTTTGGTCTAAGCTGTGACTGAACTGCTGTGTCTCAGCCATTGTCTGGACTTGGTTCCCTCCATGTGAGAAGAAGAAATGGGAAGACTGCTTGGACTACCAGCTCTTCTCAATCACTGTAACTCATGCAAAGACAAGCCAGCAGCTGTTAGACTTTGTTTAAAAGTCTAAAAGTATCTGTTCAGGGGTAGCCTTTTCTCTCTCTTACCAGCTTCCCCTCTGTTTCCCCTAGCCATTTTCTTTCCCATCTATTCTGTTTATTTTGAGGACACAGAATTTTTGTGAAGACATTGCCTATGTGTCTCTGTATTCCCCCTTTTCCCTCAAATACCTTTTGAACTCATTGGCCAGTTTAAACAAATCTGACAGATAACTCAAATGCAGTTATGTTTTTGTAAATGTTACCAAAACAGCCAAATAGAAAAGAGAGGCACAGCTTGTCCTTCTGTGAAGGAAAAGCTGCATAAGGCACTCATACGTGAAATAATCCATAGGTGAGACAACTCCTAAAATGCCAATCCATGGGATCAGCCTCAGCTAGCTAACCTTTTTTTTTTTTTTTTCCAAAAACCTTTTTTTTTTTTTCAATCAGCCCCTAAATACAGTTTCATGGGGAGCAGACCTTAAATGGTTCTAGTTTTGACAGCACCTTGCACTTTCAGCTGCTTCTGGTGTTCTGGGCCGGCTGATCTCAGACCTTCCTCAAAAGACAACAGGTTAAAAAAAAACCCAAAACTTCCCTCAAATTCAGGCTCTTTTGCTAACTGAAAGGCCCTTCTTTTTCATAGGCTTTCACAGAAACAATGTTTGCCAGCAAATCCCCAGTGGATGAAGCCTTTCTTTATGCAAAGGTGAGTACTCCGTAGCTGAAGGTGAGATGGTAGGGCTGGATGTTGGTAATTCTTCCAAGAAACCAGAAATGTCAGATCTCCTTATAACATGTCTCCCACTGTAGCACATTTCTTCTTCACCCAGATCTTAGACTTGGAGAAGAATAAGTGTGAGGAATTCTTCCGTGGTACTTCCTGCACCCTTATTGAAGGAGTGTAGTGATTGCCTAAATTTGTCTTTTTCTACTATATTTAAATACCAAACCTGCTAAACAGTCAGAGACATAGTTATTATCTTACTCTATAATACAGTTCTGTAGTACAGAATTAAGTTAGTTATTACACCTGACCATTTTAACACCTGCTTCCTTTGCCTCTAGCCTCTTACTACATCAGATTACCACAGCTATCTTGAAGCAATTTAGATGCCTCTCAGTTACAAAATAAGGACTGATTGGCCTGCATATTTGTTAGGAACTTTGTAAGGAATTGCAGTGAAATGGCCGTTTGATAAACATCAGCAGGATTTGACCCTCTGTTATGACATAGATGGGCCTGTGCTGACATGGCAGTGAGCTGTGAAGAAAACTGCTTTTAATAAAGTGTATTTTACAGATCAGTTTTTCACTCTAGATGAGTAAAACCTACTTTGCTCGATGTAGGCATCCTGGAGTGTTCTGTCCCATGGGGTTTTGGTCATTATAGAAGAGATATGCTGTTAATATATTAAGGGTCTTTATAGATCTAAGTTTATTCATTTCCATGCTTTTATCAGCTTCATCATTCAAGAAAGGTATCTTGAGAAAGATCTTCAGGCTTATGGTGTCTTTTTCTTACATCCTCTCAGACATCAAGATAGTGCATGCTTTCAAGCCTTCTTAGTTCAACAGTCATGAAAATAGATACTACTGTAAATATGCTTTGTAATTTTAGAAGACAACAGCACAACATGACTGATGACTGTTGTCATGCTGACATTTAGAATCTTTGAAAATTCACAAAGTTATATGGCAGATGAGCATTACTTCATGTAAGAACAAATCCTCACCTGGAGGTATGACAATGTAATGAATGTTTGAGATGGTATGGAACAGCTTGTACCAGGAAAAGCTTCCATGAGATTGGATGCAGGCTTAAAACACTCTTGAAAAGTGGATTGTTCTGTATGTTTGCTCCAGAGTTTTTGGAAAACATTCATGGCTGGCTTCATTTAGTAAACTCACCTTCCAGTTTCACTTTGTGTTGTACAAATTAAGAAAGCAGTTGTAGGACATGAATTATCATGGCTCTAGGGCAGTTAATCACCTGAATCTGCACTAATGGTCCCCTTTGCTCTAAATTGTTGTTCCAGTTTGAGTTTGAGTGCCGGGCTCGTGGTGCTGACATCTTGGCGTACCCCCCTGTAGTCGCTGGTGGCAACAGATCAAACACTTTGCACTATGTGAAGAACAATCAGCTCATCAAGGTAACCCATATGCTGTCCAGTAACTTGAAATGCAGTGCTGTGACACACATATATGTTCCCTAGCTGCTTTTTGTTTTGACTGAAGAGATCAAAGCACTTAAAGTGAGCAAGGGAAGGGAATCCTGCTCTCGTTAGTTTTACTGTCAATGCCAGATTACCCCCTCTTTCTCCCCTCTCTGCACTTGCTGCAGTATCTTCTGAGCAGTGGAAGGACTTGCAAACAAGGTTGCAAGTAATTTAGCAAGTATGTCTGCTCTCACACAGTGTGCAGCAGGGTGAATGCTAGGTGGGTCAGTGGCCTCACAAAACAGGAGCCACTGCAGAGCAAAGGCACCCTGGGGGGGTCTTCTGCTGTCACTTGCGTTGCTTGGTCTTCCTTTGCAATCTAAGGGGCAATAGAGCATTCCTGCTCTGGTGAAGCTGAAAAGCACTTTAGTCTCCATGTAGGCCACCAGAACAGGGAAGGGAAACAAGGAGAAAAAGGATCAGCATTAAATACCAAGCAGTGAATTATATGGCTTTAGGTAAATTAATGGGTTTTGTCTTATTTTGAAGACTCTCCTTATTGAAGTGAGCCCTCTCCAGTTTTCCTGACAATAGACCTTTAGATTATAGTATTCTCAGGAGCAGTATTCCCCCACTCTTTGCTCACTATTCACTTTTCAGAGGAGCATATTTTTCCTCTGTCTTAATGCAGGGTGAAACTTTCCCACTAGCATTGTCTTTTCTTGAAGCTGGCATGTAGCAGACCTTGAAATGATCTGCAGAGACAAATGTACAAAAGATATGACAGGCTGCTTTTGGCAGAAAGAAGCCTCCTTTGTTGTTCTGTCATCCAAGGTCAGGCATGCTGATGTAACTCCAGTTGCTTCTGTTAAAGTTGTTCAGTCTAAATGACTGTCACTTGTTTTTCTTCAAAACTATTAAGTAGGAGGTTAAACCCATAAACTTGACTCTTTCTTTGCCTTTGTGTGCTGTTTTCTACAGTTCTTGTTTCCAAATAGGCTAACAAAGTGGGCCTAATTTGGGAGGAATCTGAAGGCTTCATTCAGTTCACCACTTAGTAGGCTCAGCTTTAAAGAAAGAGGGCAAGAAGCGCAACATAAGGCACTTAGTGGACAATCAAACCACAAGCAGAATTCCCTTAGCCAATAAATTGCTACTTAGCTTGTTTAATTGCTTGGAAGACAGCAGGTGATATAATTTCAGATTTTCCTTAATGGATTGAACCAGCTATTCTGAAAAAGTTAAATCTCCTTTCTGTTCGGTGGGATAGTGAGATCTACTCACTGATGATTTATCTCCTCTGTACCTGTTTGTAGCACTTAACTATACACAGTGATAGTAGTTAGCACTGGAAGTAGTGCTAGCAATTCCACATCATGGCTGCTGGCACAGTTGTGGATCTGTGGGGTGAATCTCTGTAATAGACCTCTAGATTATATGTACGTTAAATCTATAGAGAATTTAATCCAAACTTTTCAGATTTCACTACTCTGTTGTTAACCCTTCTAAGGAGGGGAAGCAAAGCAGTCGTTTTGTTCCTGGCCCATTGTCTTCTGTATGACCTTCTGGGAGATGCGTAGTCAGTGATTTAATTGACATGGAATAGTTTTGCTGAAATGAATTGGAGGTTCACATCTCCACATTTCTTCATCACCACATAGATTCAGAAAGATATCTGAGAGCAGTCAAGAAAGTCCTAGAAAAGGATGGAGAAGATGATTCAAGGTATTCAGTAGTGAATTTACAGGAGAGAAACACTGTCAGAGAAGTGATTCTGCTGGTTCCTCCTATCCTATGCCAAGGCCAAATCTGTAGCTGTTAGTGATGTTGTGGGTAGCTCAGAAATCAGTGGGTTTTTTGCAAAACCCTTCTGTCTCAGTCACTAGCAGAGAACATCTAGTGAAGGAGTCACTGATGTAATTTGCTGAAGTAAGCAATCCAGGTAAATGGGACTCATGTCTTAGAGAGCAGAATAGTTCAAGGCAAATATCCTTTTTTTTTTTTTTACTCCAAAATGTTTGAAAATCAGCATGTTAAGCATAACAGAGACTACTTTGCAGAGAAACAATACAACAGGAATAGCCTGTTTAAAAACTAACACCTGGGGTGTTATGCTGCAAAAGGAATTTACACCTTTGCAGCTGCTTTGCGAAAATAAATGCAAACCTCCTTTCTTGCTCTCAGACAGAAAAATCAATTTGATTAATAGCTGGACTGACCCAAAGAGCATTTTTCCTGTTACTCTCCAGGATGGTGAACTGGTCTTGCTAGATGGTGGATGTGAATTTTCCTGCTATGTCAGTGACATCACACGTACCTGGCCTGTCAATGGAAGGTATGCTGCAATAAGGATTTTTAAAGAACTTTGAGAAGGCCTTAAATAATTGATAGATTGAGTGTATGTGTGTTTAATATCTGTGTGAGTATTTTTAAAGAGGCCCATTCTGTGGTTCTTCAGAGTAATCAAATTATTTAAACTAATTTTTCAGCATGAGAAGCTGTATTCCCCACTGCCTCATTAATTACTGCATGAATATGTGTGATTATTGCTATTTTCGGCTATTACAGCATGCTTAAAGTGCAGAGAGGGCTTTTTTGTACATTTAGCTGTGGCTGACTCCAGTTGTGTGTGAGAAAACAGGAGTTTTAGTTGATGTGTACATAGGTTTGCCAGTGGTGAAATTGCTGGTGTGGTGTTTGTGTGTTTGTCTCCTGTATTTTCTTTTTCCTGCAGCAGCTTGGCTTGGGGATCAGGTTCTCAGCTGAGAAACCCTGCCTCTATACACTGTATTGAAGGGCATGTTGCAGTGATGCTTTGTCTGACCATTCATATAAGGAGGCAGTTACTTTGCCTTCTGACTTTTCCTGCTCCAACATTGAACTGAATCTGTCCCCAGAATATGTTCTGAGTAGCGGTTTAATTTTGACTTATGTCCTTTGTTCCTTCTCAATGGTCTTCAGGTTCACCAAACCCCAAGCAGAACTATACCAGGCTGTCCTGGATATCCAGAAGTCCTGCTTGAGCCTCTGCTCTCCAGGCATGAGTCTGGAAAATATCTACAGCCTCATGCTGAGCCTTATTGGACAGAAACTGAAAGAGTTGGGTGTCCTAGAGAGCAGCATCACTGACAGCCATTTCTTCAAGGTACTTGGAGTTTTTTTTACTCCAGTTTACCCTTACTAAGCCTGATTGTTTTCTCCTTGAGTAGTGTTACTGGCTTTGGTTTGGGTCAGGAATGTGCTTTTGAGATATCTCTTCTAATTGTTGCCATACACTGTGCTTTAATTCCTGTTGTGGGCTGGTCTCAGCACAGGACTAGATTTCTCTCAAGACAGGGCTAAGCTTGAAGGTGTATTTCAACTTCAACACTCTGGTCTGAAGTAACCCCCCAGGTCTTATATGCACATGATGTGAATATTGGTTCCTTGGCTCTTGCTGTTTCACTCTGCAGATTCATCTCCATTGCTCTGCACTTTCTGCCACTGCAGATGCAGCTGTAGAGCACAGTCTAAAGGGCACTATAGGGACATGGGCAGTAACAGAATTTTGTGTCCAGGGCTGGCAGCAGGCAGTTATTTGTAGTTTTGTGATCTGTTTACCACTGCATAAATCTGCAGTGCCACCAAAGGTGCAGTCTGTCCTCAGTTCTTCCACCTGCTGCCTCTTCTGCACCATTTTGTGCCATCACTGGGATTCACAGAGCCACCTGGTGAACAAGACTGGGAAACTTGTCCGCCTTAGAGCTGAACCTGCGAATAAGTAGGATTGGTTTGCAGTTAGATAAGTTTATCCAGTCACGCCCACTACACACCTGCATGATTCCTGATGCCAGTACAGGAAAGATGGCAGAACCTGGTGCCGGCACTACCGCCTTTGGCAGCCGGAGGGGCTCCTGCCGGGTTTGATGGTGCTGCGGTGCCGGATTGCCTCGGCAGGTGGCAGCACAGCCAGGCTGGAGAGGCGCCTGCAGCTCGGTCCCCTGGGAATGAAGGGCAGGCAGGAATTAGCTCTTTGATTGCCCCTCTGAAGGGAGGGGCATTCGGGTGGGGCGGGGGAAGGCGGTGTCTGTGCCCTGGAGAGCGGGATTAAAATCCTGCTGTAGCTACTGAGTGAAACTGGCACAGCATTTGCTCTGCAGTGGGTAGGACATGGCTTTGCCACAGCACGTAGCAGCTGTATCCACTGCTGCCCCAGTGTCAGGGTCTGCTCAGAGGTGTCATGTAGGGCTTGGATGTTTAAGGGATGGAAAGGGTTGGGGCAGCAAAGCTCAGCAAGCTGAAAATTTACATCTTTCCTGACATGCTGAGATGGTGATGGGCTTGGACTGTTCTTCTCAGTGAGGGAGAAAGGCAATCTGCAATGTGCTCATAATAGGTGGTGAGTTTTGGGGGCCATCCAGTTCTGGTAAATGACCTAGTTGTGGCAGTAGGACTGCTAGTTAAGCACACAAGTATCCTGTGTTTTCTCCCTATCTTTTGTATTGGAATGAGTTGGGTTGTGTTGAACTGCCTCCATGACACCTGTTCTGTCTTCTGCTAGGCTGTTCGAAAGTACTGCCCACATCATGTGGGCCATTACTTGGGCATGGATGTTCACGATACCCCGGATATATCCCGGTCGCTCCCGTTCCAGCCGGGCATGGTCATAACCATTGAACCAGGTAAAAAGACATGCAGTCAGTGGTGGACAAAATCATGCAACACTAGCATAACAGTATTGCTTTCAGTATTTTGCTGGTCCATCAGACCAAAGCATTCAAGTTCTTTCTGGTGAAATTGAACATTATTACAGTATTGGAAAGCCTTAGGTTATTCCCCTCCCAAAGTCATTATGGTATTAGAAAACCCTATTTCCTTCCCAAACATGGCCAAGGTAACACATTGTGGGAGTAAACTCAGGAAGCAGAGTAGTGTGGAGCTCAGGCTGTGAGCACAGGTGCAGAAAAACAGGGTTGGTTTGCTTGTGCTGTGTTCCTGTGGCTGAACCTCTACCAGTCACTGGTAGTGTAAGTCTCAAGCATTGCAGGCTGCAATTACAGGCATTCACAACTTAGCTTTGCAAATTAGGCATACTGCAATGAGTCTTTCTTTCTACTTGTCACAGGATTTGGAGCTGTCAGCTGAAAACTGATGTTTAATGCTTGGCTTTTCTTTCTCTCTATTCAGAACATTGTTAAAATCATCATTGTGAATGTAACACTGAAAGCAAGAAGTGTGGAAAGGCCAGGTGTAATTGGGGAAGTGTTTATTAATGTGCTAATGCCTGTGGGCACAGAGGGACACTTTCCTTTCTTTGCCCACTAACAGCCATGACTGAGGAGAAATAGTAACTTGCCGTATTAAAATTTTTCAGGATCAAACTCACGTTATGTTGCTGAAAATCCAACCCCACTTCCATGGTGGTGCAGTGAGGGGAAGGTCTTCTTCTGGAGAGTGTTGTGTGTTCTAATTCCCTTTCTTCTTTCAGGCATTTATATCCCTGAGGATGACATGAGTGCTCCAGAAAGGTTTCGTGGCATTGGTGTGCGCATTGAGGACGATGTTGTGATAACAGAGGATGCACCTCTTGTCTTGTCTGCTGATTGTCCCAAAGAGATCTACCACATCGAGCAGATCTGTGGCCGCAGCTCATGATGCCCCTTCTCTGCCTCTTTCATCCTCCTCAGGGATGCAGATCCCTCTAACTGGCTGTAGTTGTCCAGTGATGGAAGGTGTCAACAGTTGATGGCTGTTTCTGGGCTTGGGGCTGAACAGTGGAATGCAAAATGCTTGGGTACTGAGGAATGAAAAAGCAAAGCAACCTTTTCTGTGTGCATTTTTCTTCTGATTTGTGCTGATGTTGAGCTGTTGTAGGACTTGGGGTGGATTCATCCCTCTGCTGTGTGGATCCATGTGTTCTGGTCCTGTTGGTTTGAATTTTGTCATTGCCAGCAGCAGGGCTTCTGCTGGGTTCCTCTCCACATGCATAGGTACAACTGCCCTGTTTTTTCCCATTCAGCAGTAGTTTCATAACACTCAGATTCTAAAACTGAGGCTTTGATAAATGCTGTTTTGGGATAATACAGTGTGTCAGACAGATGTATAGAGCCATGTAAGGAGGGGTTTGGTAATCAGGAAGATGGGTTTGGTGGTGAGCTGGTTTTATCTGCAGCCTGTGGAGAGAATGCTTCTAGCATTTTAAGGATAAGGATGTGTTTGGGCCTTGTTCAGGCATTCAAAATATGCCTGCAGGAGGGAAAAACACCTTGTCTGGTCTTTCAGCTTTTTGGAGTGTTTGGCAATTTCAGAAAGGACAAATAAGGCTCAGGAGGTTGGACATACCCATTCTTACTGTCTTCCACCATTCCCTTCTTCGTGTCCCAAAGGTCCATTTCTCTCTCCTGTTCTGAGTCCCTCTCTACCCTAGGAAGCAGGGCCATGTTGGCTGTGCTGGACTCCACTGATGAACTGTGCTATCTGGGATGGATGAGGAGCTAAATGAAGAGAGGAGTAGAAAAGCCTGTCTCATCAACAGGTGGCTAAAGGACTGGTGCCACTGTCAAAATTTTGGGGGTTTTGACCATGGGGCAAACTCTATGGTAACTGGTCTCCTCAAATCAGATGGGCTTCATCCTTCTAGGAACAGCAAGAGGACTGTAGCCCATAAGTTGGCTGGGCTGATCAGGAGGGCTTTAAACTAGGTTTGAAGGGGGAAGGGATTGAAACTAGGCTCTCCAAAGATCAGCCTAAGGGTGGAAAGCCTGAGTTAGGAGTGAAATCAGCAGCCCACCTGAAGTGCATGTACACTGATACACATAGTATGGGCAACAAACAAGAGGAGCTAGAAGCCATTGTGCAGCAGGAAAGCTATGATGTAGTTGCCATCACAGAAACGCGGTGGGATGACTCTCATGACTGGAGTGCTGCCATGGGTGGCTACAAGCTCTTCAGAAAGGACAGGCAGGGTAGGAAAGGTGGAGGGCTGGCTTTATATGTTAGAGAGTCTCTTGACTCTGTTGAACTTGAGGTCAGCAGTGACAAGGTTGAGTGCCTGTGCACCAGAATCAGGGGGAAGGCCAACAAGGCTGATATCCTCGTGGGTGTCTGTTATAGACCGCCCTACCAGGATGATGAAGGAGATGAATTATTCTACAAGCAGCTGGCAGATGTCTCAAAATCACCAGCCCTTGTTCCTGTGGGTGACTTTAACCTGCTGGATATCTGCTGGGAGCTCAATACTGCAGAGAAGAGACAGTCTAGGAATTTCCTGAAGTATATAGAGGACAATTTCCTTCATCAGCTGGTAAATGAGCCTACCAGGGGTAAGGCCCCACTAGACCTGCTGTTTACGAACAGAGAGGGGCTAGTGGGAGATGTAGTGATTGGAGGCCACCTGGGGCACAGCGACCATGAAATAATAGAATTTTCAATACTCAGAGATGCAAGGAGAGCCATCAGTAAAACCTCTACACTGGACTTCTGGAGGGCAGATTTTGGCCTATTCAGAAGACTGGTTCAGAGCATACCCTGGGAAACAACCCTTAAAAACAAAGGGGTCCAGGAGAGATGGACATGCTTCAAGCAGGAAGTTTTGAGTGCACAGGACCAGGCTGTACCAGTGTGCCGACAGGCAAGCCAGCGGGGAAGACGACCAGCTTGGTTAAACAGTGAGAGTATGAAGGAAATCAGGATAAAAAAAGTTTACCGGCTGTGGAAAAAAGGGCTGGCTACTTATGAAGAATTTATGAAGATAGCTAGATCATGCAGGAAAAAAATCAGGGAAACAAAAGTGCAATTTGAAGTTAATTTGGCCAATTCTGTTAGGGATAACAAAAAGTCCTTTTACAAATATGTTAATAACAAAAGGAGGGGCAAGGAAAACATCCATTCTCTCTTGGACTTGGAAGGAAATACAGTTAACAAAGATGAGGAGAAGGCTGAGGTACTTAACACCTACTTTGCTTCGGTTTTTACCAGTAAGACAGGTGGTCCACAGGATGACTGGCCTCTGGAGCTGGTAGACAGAGATAGGAAGCCAAATAAGCCCCCTTGGAGGAGGAAATAGTGACTTACCTAGTGGATCCTCACAAGTCTATGGGACCAGACGGGATCCATCCTAGGGTGATGAGGGAGCTGGCAGAAGAGCTTGCCAAGCCACTCTCCATCATCTTCCAACAGTCCTGGCTCACTGGGGAGGTCCCATATGATTGGAAATTGGCAAATGTCACCCCAATCCACAAAAAGGGCTGCAAGGCTGACCCTGGCAACTACAGGCCTGTCAGCCTGACCTTAGTGCCTGGCAGGGTTATGGAGCAGATCATCCTGAGTGCAATCACAGAACACCTTCAGGATGGACAAGGGATCAGACCCAGCCAGCATGGGTTTAGGAGGGGCAGGTCCTGTCTGACCAACATGATCTCCTTTTATGATCAGGTGACCCACCTGGTGGATGAGGGTAGGGCTGTGGATGTGTCTGTCTAGACCTCAGCAAAGCCTTTGACACTGTATCCCATAATATACTCCTGGAAAAGCTGGTAGCCCACGGCCTGGACAGGGGCACTCTCTGCTGGGTTAAGAGCTGGCTGGAGGGCCAGGCCACTGGTGAATGGAGCTGCATCCAGCTGGTGACTGGTCACCAGTGGTGTCCCCCAGGGGTCAGTGTTGGGTCCAGTCCTGCTTACCATCTCTATTGATGATTTAGATGAGGTGATTGAGACCATCATCAGCGAATTTGCTGATGACACCAAGTTGGGAGGGAGTGTTGACCTGCTGGAAGGCAGGAGGGCTCTGCAGAGGGATCTGGATAGACTGGAGAGATGGGCTGATTCCAATGGGATGAAGTTCAATAAGGCCAAGTGCAGCATCCTGCACTTTGGCCACAACAACCCCATGCAGCGCTACAGACTGGGGACAGAGTGGCTGGAGAGCAGCCAGGCAGAAAGGGACCTGGGGGTACTGGTTGACAGGAAGCTCAACATGAGCCAACAGTGTGCCCAGGTGGCCAAAAAGGCCAATAGTACCCTGGCCTGTATCAAAAATAGTGTGGCCAGCAGGACCAGGGAAGTGATCCTGCCCCTGTACTCTGTGTTAGTGAGGCCACACCTTGAGTATTGTGTTCAGCTCTGGGCCCCTCAGTTCAGGAAATATACTGAGATACTGGAGCGGGTCCAGAGAAAGGGCAACAAGGTTGGTGAAGGGACTGGAGCACAAGTCCTGTGAAGAGAGGCTGAGGGAGCTGGGGTTATTTAGTCTGGAGAAGAGGAGGCTTAGAGGTGACCTAATCACACTCTATAACTACCTGAAGGGAAGTTATAGCCAGGTGAGGGTTGGTCTCTTCTCCCAGACAGTCAGCAACAGGACAAGAGGGCACGGGCTTGAGCTCTGCCAGGGGAAATTTAAGTTGGATATTAGAAAAAAATTCTTTACAGAGAGAGTAATCAGGCATTGGAATGGCCTGCCCAGAGAGGTGGTGGATTCACCGTCCCTGGAAGTTTATAAACTGAGATTGGATGTGGCACTGAGTGCCATGATCTAGTAAAGGACCGGAGTTGGACCAGGGGTCGGACTTGGTGATCTCAGAGGCCTTTTCCAACCCAATCAATTCTATGATAGCTTTCAGTGTTTTTCATCTGTTACTCTAAATTTTCTTTTTCTCTTCTCTTCCTAGATTGTCTGGTTTTGACCACTGTACTCTCGCTGGTTCCTAAGTCATTTTCCTTCCTTATCATCATCTCTACCTCTTCCCCGGTTTGCTTTACTTACAGTGAATGTAGTTAGAAGCATTTGGGGAAGCTGGTCAGGGTTCTGGAGTTTCACCTCTGGCTCTGATGCTGTGTAATCCCTAGCAAAATCTGTGCTTTTTTTATTCTGTTTTGTTCTTTTCTGTGATTCATTTCACTTAGTGAAGGCCAAGTGGACAGAGTGTTGTATCTCTCATTGCAATTAAATGTGAACTGGGTTTATACACTGGGGTTTGAATTTTGGTGCCTGAAAGGCAGCCAAGACATGCCATAATTTTGTTTTCTAAACATGACAAAAAGAAATGCTTTTACAGGGTTTAGTGTATCAAGTTTCACCTAGTTAAGAGTTTCTGCTAATCTTTGATGGCAGCATTTCCTAAATACTCAGGTGTTGCAGTGATAAGTAAAGTGTAAATTGTTAGAAGGAGGGCTTGCTAAGCGTGGACACAGACCTGATGAATACTTTTGATGTTGTTCTGATCTGTAACACATTTGTTGTTCCAATTACACCAGTTAGAGCCATATCAACTGGGGCCAGATACTGGGAATTTTAGAACTATGTAAGCAGCTTAAAATAACAATAGTCTGAGAGCTATTTTTGTGTTGATCTGCACATCTACCCATGTACCTAACAGAGTTAATAATTGTACTTACTGTAAATACTCCTTTAAAATACATATTTTAAAAGGTTATTTTTAAAATAAAGCAATTTGTAGAAAGTAATTTCTCAGGCCATCAAGTTGCATGGCTGTTGAATAGATACAAGCACCTCCAGAAAAAGTGCTATTTTTCAGGAGATTTGTAAATTACCTGCAACTTGTCTTGGACTTGAAAGAACATTGTCAAATACAGGCACACACAGATTCTTACTCCTCTCAGGAAAATCCTGCAACTTGTGAACACCAGTAGATCTTAAGGAGTGCTGTGGACAGATGTTTCTGTCAGTAAAGAAGCGTTTGTGACTGCTGAGTGGGGTGTAATGGATCTGCTGTGGTTGCTGTGCCTCACTGTGCTATGTCTGATTTAGGCCGTGCATATTCTGTAATTCTTCCTTCTGTATCATAATCTGTAATTCTTCTGCTGTGTTCAGCCATTTCTTCAGCATAAGCCTCTGCCATTTTGAATCTGTTGTTCTGTGTAAAGAGTGCATTTTGCAGAAGGTGTTAAATCTGCATCCTATGAACATACATTTTTGAAGCCCTTTTCTCACTTGTTGCAGAGATGAATCCTCTGGGGCCTACACATGTGCTGCAGTGTCCCTTGAAAACATCTAAATTCTTGAAGGCTTTGCATGACCTTCATCAAGAAACTCTAAAGACCCCCTTCTGTGGCTGCAGACAAGGCACGTACCTGTGGTGTATCTCCCCTGTCACCGACTCCATGCTCCCAGACTTACCACGTGCCTCTGCCCCAGCAGAGATTCCTCCCTCCAGCCATTTGGGTGCAGGAGCAGCTCTCAGTGGCAGCACAACCCAACAGCTGCTTGACGAGGGTGTTGGTGGGATCACTGTTTCAACTATGGCACAGGTCTTGAGGGCATCAGAGTATGAGAGAAAATGAGAGCCAGCTATCCCTATGGAGAAGCTGCTTTGCTTCCAAAGGAAGCCTGAGAGATTTCTGGCTTTCCCATTTCACCACCTACCAGGAGACTGCTTTGCCTTGCAGAGAACTAGTAAAGTCCTGTTGTTAAAGTACAATCTGAGCAAAGGTACCAATTTGCAGATACGCTTCTGTCATCAGAGTGGAAAGAAATTTGACATTTAACACAATCTGGAATTCGGTCTTTTTAGATGTGGAAAAATAAAATATGTCTTTCCTAAAATTGCATTCATTATTTTGCAGAGCAGCCTGATGGTGTAGGAAAGTAGCAAACTGAGGGAGCACAGAAAAGAGATTGGAGATGAAGGGTTTGGGGAATGTACAATGCAACAAGAGCAGAATCGGGAGAAGGCTGTGATTTGGAGCTGCGGGTATGTGTGCAGGGGGATGGGAGAGCAAGGAGAGAACAACAGGGCATAAAATGGCTATTCAATATGCTGTCAGAGTGGTGCAACAGCTCCAGAAAACTGGTTATGCTGTTTCATAACCCTGATTGATTTGTCCTACTCAATAGGGAGGAACAGAGGAGTGAGATTGTATTGATGAACTTGGTCTTAACAGTTAGTTTAATTATTACTTTTAAAAATCAATAGAATTATCATATGAGAAAGTTTTCTGCAGTTTCATGTTATTGATCATGTGTCATATTTCAAATAATGTGAAGGGAAAAAAGTATGTTTCGAGGCGAAATCTTCATTATGATGGAGGGAGCAAGGCTGAGGTTACATGCTCTTATACTACTCAAATTACTGCTTGGGAAATCAAGTAATTACTCCCAGGAGAATTACCATAAAGCAAAAGGAGTTAGGGTTAAACTTAGAAAAAAATAATATATGAGATAAAGGACAAAAATGTTTTAATTATGATGAGATGTTTAATACTTTGTGAAATTGGATGGCAAAACTCTGCACTGCAATAAATTGGCATTTTTAATTTTTTTTTTTAAACTGAGTTGTGCAGAAGCCTATACAGGCATCTCTTCATTAGTATGCAGATCTAAACTGCATTTAAGTTTATAATCCTGACATCATGACAGCACCTCTGTTAAACACGCTCCCTACACGTGTGCTCAGCCTCTGCTTGATTAAAAATCATCATTTGCACACCGTCACAACGCTGGCTCTAGGAGTGGGTCTGACTTATAAAATTTGTTGCATTTCAGAGGTATAACAGTAAGTTACATTTTAAAGAAGAGTTCGTAGTTGAAATGGACGGTGAGGCACCATGAGCTCAATGACACTCAGTTTCTCCTCTCAGCTCCTTTCTCCTGTTCAGAGTTTGTCTTGCTGCCTTAGTTGCTGCCAGCTCTGAGCCTTCCTCCCTGTCAGCCAGCAGAGCAATGAACCTCTGTCTTCCTGGGACAACCTGTGCCTTGGCCCACCTGGTTGTTTCTCTGAAGCCCTCCCTGATACTTGGCTAACCAAAACCAGGTTCTTCAGACAACAGGCAGAAAGGAACAAGGAAGAATTCCCAGGTCCTCTGTGTGTGTTCCCTTCACTTGCTGACTCATACCACGTATGCCTTTTTAACTACCATGACAGAGTTATCCATTAACAACAACAAAGGAAACAAATAATTCCTGTCTGGGTAAGCCTGACAATGAGATTTTTGAACAAAAAGTTAACAAGCAAGTTGGTTGTAGACCTGGGAGTAAGAATAGCTATTACTGGCTTCAATATGTTCCTTCCAAGGGTATGTTGGGGAAACATAGCACTGCAGGAACAATGTGCAGTCTCAGTTTGGAAGCTTTTTGCAAATGCTGTGGTGGGCCAGAACTGACAGTGGTTAAAGGTCTGTATTGGGTTTTTTCCTCTCAAGACCATGAAGAGCTCATGCCTTTTTAAAGGAATCTCAGTTTTTTGTGAGTCAGGCAGGAATATCATGGCAGCAGAGGTTGAGAAGACTCATCCTGTGGTTCAACTAGAAGTTGCACTCCAGCAAAAACTTTTGATATGCAGTTCTTTCCAAGGAAATAGGCTCACTGCATCTGTTTTTGGTGAGTAAATCAGTCCAATATGCATGAGAGGAAAAAAGGCTCAGCTTCTTTTTATTCCCAGCAGAGCCAGGCTTCTGCCTCTGTGCACCTTTGGGAGACTAATGCAAAATGGGCCACTGATCCAAGTTCAGATTAAGCGTTCTGACTCTTGTACCAGGAAATAGTAAATGTCAGGTAACCTCTTATCATGTGAATATTTTACTCAGAGAAGTAGTACTTTAAGTTTGGAGAAATATACTTTGCTTTTTTAGTCTAATGTGTGTACGGAGTGTAACATGTAACTTCAGTTTGCCTGTGGGAGCTACAGCCAACACCTCTGTAGTTAATAGTGTTACATCTCAGTCATGTACATGTAGCAAATACAGTCATTAGAGAAAGCAGAGCTGTTAATGGCACAGCAGGGGGTGGGGTTTAAGCTGTCTCAGTGCAGGTCTTGTTCCAGGCTACAAAACCTGGTGTTCCTGGGACTGCCTATGAACACTCTATCTTTCTTCCTTTTGGCAGACCGACCATTTCTATTGAGTGGCCTCTGTGAAGTTTGTAATTTGCGTTGGCATTTCTGTGCTGTTGTCCTAATGTGTCATCACGATCTGCATAACATTTTTACCATTGCTTCTTGGCTAGACAAGGTCTCATGTGGCAGCCGGGGTGAGGAGAGTTCTGCTGTGGAGCTGGCTCCTTGCTCCATCAGCCCAGGCACACGTCTCATTCTCTGAGGCACAGAGAGGCACGGCCCTGGTCATGGCTCAGGAATCTCCAGTCTCGCATCCCCATGCAGCTGCACCTGTCATGGAGGCCTTAAATCTTCAACTGTCCTTCTCCTGTTCCCCCTCTGGACTTGCAGAGGTACCAGTCTGCAGCTGAAAGCTGTAGCCTCCAGTGCTTGTTGCACTGATCTGCTGTCACACTCCCCGAGGTGCTGCTGAGGTTCCTGCGATGCATTGCAGATATCTGGTATGTATATTGCTTTCTAATTTATGCTTCGCCCTGTTCTTTTTTTCCAGAAGATGAGCTATTTAACAGCTACATGGGTGTTACTGTGGTGATTGTAACCAGGCAAAGACATGCTGTTCATATTGAGATGGTTCTGCATTTGTGGACTTGGATATGATTAAGAGATTTTTAAAGGTTTGCTGTATTCTTTGCTCTTCCCTGCAGAACAGAGAGAGAGGTTTCTCAGGAACTTTCAGTTACACACCATGAAGTAGAAAGGTATGATTCATCTTCAAAAGCATGTGTATATTGATATCTGTATACAAACACCACATATTAGGCAAGCAAATCTTGTGACTTCTAGCTAGTTAGAGATTTAGAAGATATTTTCTCCAAGCATAATTAAGATTGTTTAGATATTTGACTTAATTTTTTCGTGCTTTGATTGGATCTCTTGTAAAATTTAATTTTACCCTAGAACTTTCAGGGCTTGTAATTCTTGGGATTTGAATAATTGCATTATGTCTGCAATATATTTTACTGCAAATCACTGCCATGTAGCCTTAACTTTGCCTCCATCGTCAGGTTTTTGCCTTTTTTTTTTCTTTTATAATGTAATTTCCCTTGCAATATGAGGCTTTTTGAGGAGACAGCATTCTGTTACTCTTACCTGAGGAGTGCCTTTCCAAAAGAAGGTGCAAACGTGCTATCTGAAAGATGTGATTATTACTCTTGAAATTTAAACCTGTAAACTATGTGTTTTGAACCCAAATGTATCATTCTAATTTAGATTCTCAGAGAAATAAAATAGTACAAGTGTAGCAATTAATGGAAAGGAGGATTGTAGTGCAAACCTAAATTCCTACTATACTGATAACTATAAATTAATCTCAGCAATTAGATATGAAAGCTATTTCCCTCCAGTGTGCAACTTACTCTGAAATTTTAGTGAATGTTAATAATAAATTAGAATGTTAGTAATAAATTAGAAGACCAATAAGCTGTTTCTCTAAGCTTGTTTGAGACAAGAAATGCAACAAATGCCACGTTTCTTAAGGACCCCATTTTAATGAGTCACAAGCTAATAGAGGACTGAGTTGAAAATCCTCTGGAGTATTGCCTGTATTCTGTTAATAGTCACTGAATGAAAGGGTAGGAGGGAGGACCCCTTTGATCAAGTAGTTTGAGCACCTTCCTGTTACAGCCATTGCATTTCACCTCCTCAGTTTAGTGCTCAGCCTGGTAGCTTGTGTGTGACAGCAACAAATCCCTCAGTAGGGCATCAAGCCTTGATCTAAAGGCTGGGGAAGGGAGAAGGATGAGGTGGAGAATGGTTTCTTTCAGTCATTTGCTCCAGCTGTTAAGCACCCCATCATCAAATATCTATGCACCCTTTTTTTTCCCTACCCCCCAACAGGCATTATAGGGAGGACAAGGAGCAACTTTATTTGTTTAATGAAGAGCTTGCATACCTGCTCTGGGTTCAATTTAGCCTTGACAGTGGAACTGTGACTGTATTTCTATAAAAATCTCTACAAGTCAAATTCATTCTCTTTTTTTGGAGTCCCCAGAGCTGCACAGCAAGGCCATTCACAGTTTAGCAAGGAAAGCAAACCCAGGAAACAGGAAAGGAAGAAAATGAGCCATAAAGAGACATATGTGTTGGATGATTCTTCTCTGGTAGAAAAGATATTGGACTTGTACATACACACAAAAGAAAATCAAGTCTTCTAGTAAATAGTGCTATCTCCTTTTTATTCTTTCTTTCCCCTAGTACTTAACATAATCTCTGTGTGTTTAAAATATTAAATATAATGATACAAAAGGGGCTGAAAAGTGACTCCTCTGGACTTGGATCCATATTACACTGGGACCTGCCCTGCCTGACCCTCTTTCTGCCATCACATTTGTTGCCTTAAAATAAGCGATTGTGCAGGACATGAGACATTATCTAAGTCTTCCATTTATTCCCTGAATCACCTGGCTTTTCAGGTCTCAGACTACTCTTGACCATGCAAATTTGTGTTGCCTGTTGGGTGACATTCTGGATTGAAGATCTGGTGTTTCAGAAAAGACCCGTCCTTGTCTGTGTTCTGTTATGTTTGATCACTTTAAACACCTGAACAGCAAAGGTCTTCCCTTAAAATCCCCAGCATCTTGTTTGTTGCTCTTGCTTCACATTTGAAATCTAACAGGCACAATGCAAATTTTGTGTGCCTCCAACTTTCTTCCATCCCACTTGGTAAATTTGTATTGATCCAGCTGTAATATATTTAACAGGTAACATACTGTGGCAGAGATGGTTTTGTCCTGTCACCTGATATTTTCAGAACATTTCTATTGGAAACCTTGCTTCAGATTATACACTGGAACATATGAATGCCACTGAGTGTAGTTAAAAGGAGGGGTGACCTTTTATTGGATCCATAACCTGGATTTGCTCTGGAAAAATTTGGGGGAAGGTCTGGAGAAGACTTGACACAGACAACCTGTCCCAACCCCAAGAACTGACCAGGAGGATGTCTCAGTGAGAACTTTATTCCATGCCTGGAGAAGGGTTGTGAGCCCATGTACCCCCACCACGTGCTTTTCTGCACACTTCAGTTCCAACAGGAGGAAGCACATTCACCCTCACTTTCCTCTCCTCAGTTATTAATTCAAGGGAAGTGCCTCTATCACACAGCAGTTGCAAACTGAGCACACAGTGATGGACAGTCTCTATTGCTTGCTTTGAATTCATTATTCTCCTCTATCTTTTCAAGTCAGGCATGTGATTACTTTGCTCTCAGTGTGCCTCTCTCCATTTTGAATTTTGCTCTTCAGGCTATTCCATTCAGTCTCTCGTAACCTGCTTGCACACAAATAATTATTTCATCTTATCTAGGTGACTGGACTGATGCTAATTATCTGTTTCAGGAAGTTTTTAGAGGTCACCAGCATCAAGGAACAACAATTTGCCTTAGGCCATTTACTAAGTGTATTATTTTTTCAGTAGAGTAGTATTTTACCACAAGATAGAAGCATTCTTGAAATTTATCCCTGTTGCAGACATTGTATCCCCTTCCACAACTTTGAAATAGTTACAGAAACCAGAAGATTAAAAACACTTTTTATGATACAAATCTTGGCAAGGAAGAAGTTGATTCTTTATTTCTGTCTTTTTTACTCAGTAAACACATTTTTAAAAAAAAGAATAGCATTTTAAGCAGAAGATGAACTGATTTACAAAAGTTAACAATATGAATTGCAATTGATTTTTTAACTATTTAATATATAAGATTTTTAAAGCATCATTTTCACCGCCCCCAGGTATAAAATCTCCTAAATAAATAGTTGAGATTAGACTGGTCTTGAACTGGCATGTTCCAAACTGGAAGTGTGATTTCTGTACAGGCTGCTATTGCCTATCATACCCTCAGCTGATCTTCATGAAGAGGCCAGCTGAAGTATTGCTGAGCCTGTGAAAGTGTTTCCAGTGTTATCCCAGCAATGTTTCACTTGCTAAGAAAGGACTTTTGCTCCCATAAATTCCAATCTTGATGGAAGTGACTGATGTTCTCTGTCATACTCTAATGAGTATTTCAAACATCAAGTATTAATGATGTATTCAAATCATGGAAAAAAATTCTCCTAGCTGATCTGGCCTCTGCTTTACTCGAAGGATCACTCCCCGTGGGGCTGTGGCTGTGCTGGTTGGGTGCAATGGGGCAACAGGCTCTCTATGAGCTCTTTAATTCCCTTTTTAATTAAAATGCTCAATGTTACAATAAAAAGATTCTTGCTTCACTTATTCTGCAGTTTTAGTTAAAATAAACTAGTGCTAAACTAGGGTTTAGCCCAATGCATGCAGCGTTCGTGGAGAAACGTGTCATCCTTTTGCTGGGCAGTTTGTATCTTCTTGGGAAAAAAGAAAGATTTCACCCTTGACTGCTTTCCATCAGTTTTCTGTGCCTCACGGTAAATTAAAAAAAAAATAAAAAATTGTTTCCTCTTTTATATAGTCTTTCCCTGACAGTTCAGAGGTTGAAGTGTCCTCAGTGTAAATTCAAAGCCTCGCACACCTAGTCTTTTCAATGTGATTTCAATAAAGCATTTAAAACACTGCTAGAATCATCTGTTAAGAAATAATATAGATGCCATTGTTCACAGCCAGTCTATAGACATCCTTCAGACTTGTGAGCAGTCCACTGCATAGCTGTAATGTTTAGAGGATGGAAAAGCAGTTGTACTTCCCATGTTCGGGTTCCCGAACTTAAACTCAGAGGCAGTTTATACCAGGTAGAACAGAGGGCTCGCCTTCATCTCAAAGAAACATATCATTGAACATTTTATATATGTTTTGATGATATATGCCTATGAAACCAGAGAGAAAAAAACTTCGAACTTTGCAAATTTGTATACATCTGTTATTTCTTGTCCTGGGAAGAGTTTGTTTGTTTTGGTTTTGTTTTGTTTTTTAAATATAGTTTTGAATTTGCAAGGGATAGTTTCTGCAGAGTTCCCTGACGTTAGTTACATTAGCATTTTATAGGCTGCTAATGTAAACTCTTGAACTTTCATGGCTCTCAGTATTAGCTTTTTAATATAACAGAGTTCATGTTGGCTCTTACTGCTGTTTAATTTAGGCTGTGTTTTTTATGTGGCTCCTCAGCTGCAAGGAACATGGCCTGCACTCGTTTAAAACTTTTCTTGTCTGTGTAAACCTGCTATTTCCTTTTTTTTCTTGCATATTGTAACACTCTAAGAAGTAAACTTGCCTGTATTTGTCATGAAGATGAATTATTCTACATAGCAAACCCAGATCTCATATCACAGGTGGGAACTCAGAACTTTCAGATAGCAAATGGAAGTTTCCCACCTTTGTACTATTACTTTGGTTGTTCCACAGATATAGAAATTTGTAGTTGAATTGCCTAAATAAATTGTTGTAGCATATAACGCTCCTTATTCAAAGGACACATGTAAATAATTCCCAGCCAAATGTTAGTTATTGGCTTCTGAGTTAATGCACTTTTTGAAGTGATCCCAGCATCACTCTTCTCCTTTGGGCATCTGAAATTGTTTAAAGCAACATGTGGTTTCTCACCCTTCTGTAAGACAAAGGCAATTTCTACATAGGGTAAAGAAAAATGTAATTTAAAGAAAAGTGTACTTTATTTTTTTTATTAATGCCTTTAACAGCAGCTTTCCTGAACACTGAATTTTCTATCTAAAAGTGTTAATTGTTTTTAAACTTTTTTAATAGTTGTTTTAGGTAAAGTGGAAAATTCGGACAGTTTTTAAAAAGTCTGTGTAAGATACTGAAAGGAGCAAAGTTTATGTTTTCATAAGTCTTACGAAGAAAGGATGTTCTCTCTTGTGCATTAATGTGTTTCATCAGAATTCCTGGGAATCTGTCCAGCTATACACAGTAAGTATTTCACATACCAATAAAGTGATTCCCCAGCAATTCAACCACTCAGCACAAATGAGCCTTAATTTATGATGAATACCTGCACCTGTTTAACAGTGAAATAGGCTCCTGACATAAGTGATCTTTTCATGCTGTTATTTAAGTTTTTTAAAAGGTCCTATCTTTCTAGAATTTTAATATTTCAAAGGTCATGATTTCCAAAACATTCCCAGGGCTGAATTTTGAAATTTCATATTGAAGAAGGAATATATGTGATTCTGAGCTGAACTGTATATGTGTAGGGTTAAGATCAACACCATTAAGCGAAGGCATAAAATGTGCCTATTACTGAATTAGGCATTTGTTTGGTGCACCTAATGATAAAATCAATATGTGGCTCCATCCAAGGAAAGATCCATCAGCCTCTATCTTGCTAGCATTCAATCAAGAGATTGAATTTGCAAACTTCAAGGGGGAGAAATGTTTTTCCGTCTTTTGACAATCCATATTACACTAATTTGGACAGCTTTTACACAGAGCTGCACCAGTTTACTCAAGCGTTGTCTTCAATATCATTTCATTAAATCATTGCAAAAGGTTGTGCTGACCTTTTAAGTATATATTTAAATCTGATCAGTGGAGTTGAAATCGATTAGGAACTGATTTTAAGACAACTCTTAAGGCAAATAAGTGTGTACACACAGGGTTCCTCAGCTGTTCAGTGAATTGATGTGAAATCCAATTTAAATTAAGCCACTGCAAACAAACCGTTGTTGCATTGTATGTGAGTCCCAAATGTGCCCTCCAAGTTCTTTGAGAACTTTCTTTCTAACTTTAACTGAGAACTCAAGGGAGATACAGTTAATGGAGTGAAATCTGCTCATTCCTCTCAAGAAAGGAGGGATGACTATAAAACACAGTAAGAAGCTTCCAGATAAACATCCAAGGTTCAGCCAAAAGCTGCCTTTGTAAACCTGTTCACTGTGAAATGATGGGTGTGTTTTACTCTTCTCTCTTGGCACTGTAACTGTAGTGAAAAAAAGAAGAAATGCCACCCCTCACCAGACTCTGGCAGGAGGAGGCCTCCTCCATATCTTACAGATTTAAAAGATCCAAAGTGAGCTTAGAAGAAATTCCCTCTTGTTTGTGTTTGCTAGGGATTGGGACACCTAAGGTTTTCAATCTTCAGCTTGCCTTCACAGCAGCTTTGGTGTTTTCACAGTGTAGATGATTCCTTTCTCCTAAAACATCCCCAGAGACATTTGCAGGACTGCAGAAAAGCCCCTTGATTTTCACAGCCCTTAAGTCTACAGGGGAATTTCAAAGATTTTGCTCTTGGAGCAAAGAAATGGGAGGTTCAAAGTGAACTTCACTCCATATTGATTGGTACTGCAAATAAGAATAAAATGAGTATTTGTAGAAGGGAAAGATACACCAAACAAACCTGCAACCTGGGTTTTAATGACTGAGTTTAAAAACACCAACAATCATGGAATCAAACAGTAAAATATGCTGTGAGAAAGCAGGCGTGAAAGGAGTAAATAGAAGGAAGTAGCAAGGTAAATTGAGGGGAAAATGGTTTAGGATAGGCAGCTACCTTAATAATTAATTTGACAACATGGAAATGCAAGTTGCAGGCATGAACTCCTGGGGGCTACTGATCTCTCAACCTCCCCAGCCCTACTCTTATCCAGACAAATTGTCATCTGCTTCATTTTCCCCTGTCCTAGGACTGAGGAAAATAAGTGAACAGTTTTCCACATGCTCTCCAAAATGTTTTATTTATTTGACAAGTTTTGTTGTGTGAAAGAAGAGTTTTAAGGGCTTTTCCTCAGCTTCATGCCCCTTTCTAACGAAAGGCTGCTCTTTGATGGGCATTTGCAGGAGCATCCTTTGCCAGTCCAAACCCCAGCAGGAGAAGATACCTGAATGCAGAGGTAGGTACTGTGTCACTGGTTGTATGAACAAAGGCAGGTAAGAGAATGGGCCTTCGTTTTATCTCCTCCAGGGATTCTAAAGGGTCTGGTGGCTGCTGATGGTGTGGATGTGTGTGGTACCGGAAAAATCTCTGGCCTCTTTCTAGTTTTCCTGGTTCCTCAAAATTACTTGTAATATTCCCATTCAAACCTATGCAGGTGGTTGTCTTGAATGGTTACAGACTTGCAAAATGTCATAGGATGTGAGTAAACTCAAACATAAGGATCTTCCATGATAAACTTGTGAGTTATCTCAGTTTAAAGAAAAACCCAAGATGTCTGTCAAGGTAAGTGAGGAATCTTCCTGGACCAGAAAGGGGCCTCCTTGAGCCACCTCAACCTTTGAAATTAAGCGGCTTTAGGAAAAAAAATGTACAAAAGAGGGTAAGAGTTCTTTACTACAAATACATAGAACAAAAAGAAACAGAACGACACCACTTAACCGGAACTTTGAAACACCGCAGTCGTACTTTGTCTTTCGGTGCAGTTACGGCCACAAACAGCGGGGGCGCTGTTGGGCCCCGGGAAGGGGGGCTGCAGTTACTCCTTATGACCAGCAGGGGCGATACGGGGCGCCGGGCAGGCAAAGGCACAGCCGGGGAGCGATGCCGGTTCCAAAGCTTGGAGGAGGGCTGGGACCTTTCCCATGGGCAGCACAGGGACCCCTCACTGTCTTTTTCCGAAGGCACTGGGGGATCCGAAACTCCTCTGCAGATGGCGCCGGCCCCGCGATGGGTCCTGAGCAAATCCAGACAGTGGTAGCCATCCTCCATGAAGAAAAGCAGGATGTGCAGAGTGGGGGGCGAGCCAGGGCCCCCTCCCAGAGCTGCTGCGGGTCCGGCAAGGTGGCAGCTGGAACCAGTGCCAGGTGTGGGGAGAGGCACCAGCCAGGGAAAAGTGACCAGAAAAAAACCCCAAACCTTCCCCCACCAAATTCAGTTCTCCCTCTCCAGTGCCTTCCCAAGCCATTAAATTGGTATTTAAGAGGCTATCAGCTATCTTTTTGACTTGGTTGCAGGCTATCCCCTCAGGGATCTGGCTGTAGTCAGCAGCAAACCATCCCTTCCCTTCCCCTTCCATGATGGTAATGGGGAAAAATCAAGCAAGAGCTTTTAACACCCATGACAGAGTATTTCTAGATAATGAAGTAAAGGAGTTAACTCCTTGGTACTGAAGGTATTAAACTCGCACCCAATAGAGAGCTTTCTATGTGTCTTGCTGAAACCTCAGTGAAGCTATTGCATATTTTTCTGTTCTTTTATTTTTTCAAGTCTTGTTGACTGCAGGTGGGTGGGAATGTATTCCTAGTGCTGGATATGTCTCTTTCCTCTTTCTCCTAGCACAGATAGGAATCAGTGAATCCTTAAACTGGGTGGACAAATACAATTTATGAATGTGGTGAGCATAAGGAGAAAGAAAAGAAACACAAACCCCCCACTATGACTGGAGGGGGGCAAAGAAGGGACCACTTTGCAGTGGTAAATTACCAAAACAAAGAATTACCAAAGCAGTAGGCTCTGCACCTTACACTTGGTTCTCTGCTCGCTCCCATTTTCTGCAGTCCCTGAAGCTATTGGGACTGGGGAGCTCATGTGTTCTGATCAGCAAAAGCCTGCTGCTTCAAATGGCCCTTCTTTCCACTGAGATTCTGGAGATCCAGTTGTGCTGAGTTTTGAAATTCAAGGTGTTTAACATAGCAAGATACATTGAAGATATGTGAACCTGCAAGGAAGTATGGCAGTTTATTAATCTATTTTGTTGTTCAGTGTAGAACTGGCAGGTAGACCATCTCTTGTGGGATTTGCTGACCTGGATGCTATTATGAATTTTCCAATGAAGTCCAAAACAAGGCTAACCTCAGAATACTGTCTTTATCTAGACATTCACAACAGAGAGTGATTAAATGCCAGATATACTTTAAATCTTGCCTTCTGAGGACTGTCTGAGGTAGGTACCACATTTTTTTGTTCCTACTGGTATGGAAGGCAGAGGACTGATGGCTCACTCACTCTTGGCTTCTTTTATAATATCCATATAGGGTTTGTGCCAGAAATTGCCATTTCTGTGGGTCACCTAACTTTTTTCCCCATTCCTTTGTGTCTTTCCAAGAAGAAATGGTATAAAATTAGGGGGGGGGTTCCTCTGAAATAACATCTGAACTCACTTCAACACCCCCACCCCTCCCAAATAAAACCAACAGCAACAACAAAACCAAAAAAAAAAAAAAAAAAACCACCAAAAAAAAAAAAAAAAAAAAAAAAACACACAAAAAACAAC
>VXBX01002369.1:481981-520378 GCA_013400415.1 Scytalopus superciliaris | reverse complement strand
TCAGCGTGCGCGGCCGGCGGGGGCGGGCGATGGGGGCGCTGAGGGGGCCGCCCCGGGCCGGGTCGCCCCGCTCGGCCCATCCGAGGCCTGTGGGCAGCTCGGCCCGGCCGCCCTGTGCTGTGTAAAACGCTGGGCGTGAATGTCTGCGGCTGACTTTTTATCTCCTTCGTCTTTAAATCGAGCCGTAACAACGTGTATGTAGTCAGCAAATGCTCTGCTGTCACCCTGGCTTTGCCTGCTCGTTCAGAGCAGTCATAATACTGGGTTTTTTTTCTGTCCAGTGCCACCAGTTTGTCAGCTGGATTGTGGTGATAGTCCGAGCCTGCTCACGAGGGTGTAGAGAAATAGAGAGAGGGTACATGGGCTTGTACTTACATATAATTTGATGAAAAGTGAGCCCTGGACTGGATATCAGTAAACATTTCCAGCGATTCCCACCTGCAGATGAGTTTGTTTGAAGTGCAGCTGCCATCAGTGACGAGGGAAGCCCCCGGGTCTGCACAGGGCTGCAGGCGTGTGCAGGAGGAGATGTTTGGGTGACACGGTTGTTTGTACTTTGGAAATAAGGACAGGTATAATAGCACGTGCGAGGAGCAGGAAGTGGCACCGTTTATGTGTCAATGCCATTCCTCCTCCCCAGGAGGTGCCAAGGCCCTTGCTGCACATGTGGCTCAGTACAGGTCTGTGGGTCATCAGAGCAGATCATGGTGGGGCAAGAGATTACCCACCTGAGTGTGTGCAAGAGATAAGGGTGCTGTGAACTTTTATGTCAGCTGCCTTGAAGTGTGGATGAGGTCCATGAGAGATGAGTACCTCATCCAGCAGGCTGGCTAGAGTTGAAATTGGAAGATGGAGAGAAAAAATGAGATCACTACTGATGCATGTCCTAGAAGATATAGTAGTATTGCAAATGCTTTTTGTATCAGCAGTAATGAAAATCTGAAGTGCTTGTCACAGTCCGTACCTCTTACCCATACTTGGCAAGCTGCATTCGTCCTTCAGAGTCCCAAACTGAGGGAAAGCAATGAAAACATGGAGGTGGAAATAGAACACTGTAGAGAAGATTTACTGTGGTATGGTCAATACAATCATATACTGAGAAAATATAAGGAGTAAAAAAATCTAGACTACTTAAGTAGTAAATTAAGATTATTCTGATTATTGATACAATTATGTTGGTTTGCTTTGAATATTGAAGGCAAGTCCATTTATTTAATGAATTTAGAAAATACCTGATAATGGGTTTTGCGGGGAGGAATGAAAAGGTGCCATGTTTTTCTGCTTAACTTAAAGTCCTCAAACCCTTCCCCTGAAGTAGCATGGGACAGTGATATTATTTTTTAAAATGTATATAAACAAAGTCTTTGAAAGGTTAATTTGGTAGTACTTTGAAATTTTTATATCCAGCCTTGCTGATAGGTCATGGCTTATTAACCTTTTGTAGAGGAGATTGTTCAGGAGTCTGCAAAGGGTGGTGTTGACACCAGCTGCTCAGGGGGATGATTACTGGAAGAACTGATGCAAATAACGTGAATTCCTCTTAATAAAATGGCATCTGAATTGGTCTTTCTCCAATGGACTGTCCTTTCCATCAGAACTGAGGATTTGGCATCAGCCAAATCCTTGCCTTTGGATCTTGAGTAGAAATCCAGATGTTTGCATTTGTTTCACAAGAAAAAAAAAAAGGGGGGGGCGGGACTTTGGGACTTACCGTGTTTCTGAAGTGGGAAGGAGACATTGAGTCTGGGAGGTTTGTCAGAGGAATGTAACCTGAATTCATGAGGAAGAATTATTCTGGACTTCTAAGATTTAACTTTTTTAATATCTCAACTTTCCTATTTAAAAAAATACATGGAATCTTGAGGAATAACAAGGATTTCTGTTCATTGTAAACTGATGCAAAACTATTTTTCTTTTTTTCCCCACTCCAGTGGAATGCTGTAGCTCTGTGGGCATGGGACATTGTGGTTGATAACTGTGCCATTTGCAGAAACCACATTATGGATCTATGTAAGTAAATGGTGGGGGACACAGTGGGCAGTTTGAACTTTTATGTGTTGAACAGCTGAAATTTCCCCAGTCGAGAATATAATTCAGCAAATGAAACGTTCATTTAGGAGCCGAGTCTTCCACTAAGCACTGAAATCTTACAATCTATTTTTGTGACCTCTGTCACCATGGTGCTTTTCCCTCACCTTTTTCTTGTAAAAAGTAGAATGACTTGATACCACATCAACAGATGAGATGATGTTGCTGAGTGTATTTTGGAGGCAACAAAGAGGAAAAGAAGTAAAGAGCCACGAGGAACTGAAATTATTTAGGGTCAACAGTTATTGCTTACAAAGAGAGGTATTGTATTTCAGAATTGGGAGATTGCTATGACTATTAGGTTTTTGACGCCACTCATTAGGATGAAGTTTTGTCTGACCAGGAAAGGTATGGACCAGCAAATTTATCTGACTCTTCATTCTACAAAACCTATCTTGTCTAACTAAGTTAGTATGTGTGACAGCAGGGAGAAGTTTGTAGCTTCCCAGAGAATTGTTCATTTACAAAGGAGAGTAATCAAATGTTAAAATAAAAACCAATGCGTTGGTAGTATTGGTTTGATTATTTCCCCCCTCTTCCCCCCTATAATCTGGGTGGTGCATTTCTGTCACAAAATAGATGTGCATGCATGAAGTTAATGGTTTCAGTCCAATAAAGTATTGGTAATGAGTACAAACCTGTTTTTTTCCCCTCTCAAAACTGGCAAGATACTGTTGGCACCATAACTGTCCATCTTGTTTCAGTCATGAGGGACAGAAGACCTTTTAGTATATCCCAGTTAGAAATTTTCCTCAATTACTAAAATGTGAGGATGGTGGACTCCCTTCCCTCCTGCCCCCCCCAGAACAAACACAGATACAACTACAGTGCCTGGAAATGGCCCATCACGATGCCATTGCAATATTTTGTTGCACTTTGTTTTTATGTGATCGCCCCTGGAACTACCTCTAATGGTAACTTATTGTCAGCAAACCTGAGTGAAAATAAAACGTGTCAGAAAAATAAGACTTCCAGTTTATACTAATGGCTAGTGAGAGATGTACCTGATTTTACATCATATTTAGATAATAATTACAAAACTGATTTCAAAAGTTTCGTTGTTAAGGGTTTTTTTTAATAAAGAGAAAACACACTGGTCTGAAAATGGGTTCAGCAAGTTCACTTCTCTTTGGGACAGATATGTTTGTATCTTTGAGCCAGCTACTGCCTATCCATGCCTCAGTTTATTCTTGGTTAAAGGGAATGATGACACTAAAGAGAACAGGGATTATGAAATATGATGAGGTCCTTTTCTTTTTAAGTGCCTCTAACCTGTACCATCTTGGAAAGTAGTTTCAAAAGGAGGTGGACACTGTACTGCTACTTAGTCTCTCAGGTTTATGATATATTAGAGAGGAAAGCATTTTGCTAACAGATTTGTTAGAACATAAGTTGCATTTACAGAATTTCCAGATGTATAGAATAAATATATAAAATCCTGTAATTCAAGATAATTATTCACTGTACGTGGAGTGTATTGTAAGGTAGATGCTGGTGTTTCATTGTATGACTCTACCTCAAAAATAATAATGCCTTCCATTGACAGACCAAATACAGTCTCATATATTTGCTATTTTTTTGTAAGTAGCTAGTACGACACGTAGGGGTGAAGGAGAGGTGTGGAGGAGCTGAAAGGAGAATGGACAGATGCTATACTTTCCAGTAACCAATTTCCTTTGTCAATTTAAAAAAAAAAATTCAAAAAGTCCTACCAAAATGTGGGTGGGGTTGAGAGTATATAACTAGATTAGGAAAAGCAGTAAAGGAAAAGGGCATAGGTATTTTTTTTCCTTGTTTTGGGTTGCTCAAGTATAACATGTTATTAATTTGTGTATGAGCAGTGTTGTAAAAAGCTTAGGCTGCAAATGACAGATCAGAATTGACAGTATACAGAGTAGAAGGGATGTCTAAATTGGTATTCCAAGATCAGTGTTGGCTCTGGATTTACTTACTTCCTTGTTATGGATCATTAATGTTGTTAAACAACCCTTCAATTAGATTTTCAAACATAAGATGTGAAGGGATGGCAAATTGAGAAAAAATTAATAGAATGTGCAGGGAAGAACGACACACGATAGGATTTGATAAAATGCAGGATACAAATGTCTCCCACTTCTAGCCATGAAGGGAACCCATGAGTGGGAGAACATTAAAAGAGTGATAAGTAACTCCAGCCATGTAAAGGAAGTTTGTTGATGTTACAACATCAATGTTGTGTCATGCAGTTCTCCTTGTGCACCTTATGACTCAGTAATAATGTAGCTGAAGCATTCCCCCTGCCCTCAGTTTGGTTTGTATTCAGTGTACGGAAGGAAGGAATAGATTTTCAGTGTTTTGGTTTCATTCTTCTCTGGAAAGACCCAGGTCCTGTTTAGACTTTACTTTAGCCTTTCTTCAAAGGCTTGCTCTCTGGTGCTGTCCTTGCAACACGGTGACTTGGGGAGCATTAACTAAGCACTACATTCAGTATATTGGATTATCTTGTGGTCTAAAATGTGGAATGTAGTATTGTAGTAAGGTGATCAGTATAGTTTTGAACTGCATAAAAAGTGCCATCAAAATACTGTCCCCTTGCTTTGACAGTGAGATACGAAGTACCGTGTTTGATATTCCAGCTTCACAAAGGTAGATATATTGCATAGAATCCGAAGAAGAATCTCAGGATGGTTAATAGAGGGAATGTTTTTGGATTGATGAGAAGAGTAAAATAACAGAACTAAGTATGTATAGTTTACTAAGTCATAAGTAGGAGCGGAAGAGCTGTGTACATGTATTTTGGGAGTGTGATACTAACAGCAAATACTGAGAGTCACACAAGGGGCTTATAAGTAGAAGGAATCATGATGATGTGATGTAGGGGAGTTTACTTACTCAGGTAAGTATTTAGTAAAATCTGCAGGTAATTTCTAAGTAACTGCAGGGAATGGAAGGGGGAAATTCTTAAGTTTTGAAAAAGTAGGTTGAAGAACTTGTTTTGGGAACTAGACTAGGCCAGAATAGGCTCCTTCAGTTGGAAGGGACCTACAATGATCATCTATTCCAACTTCCGGGCTGCTTCAGGGCTGACCAAATGTTAAAGTGTGTTATTAAGGGCCTCTTAAACACTGACAGGCTTGCAGCATTGACCACCTCTCTGGGAAGCCTGTTGGCCTGCCTTCTAGTGCTTTGTAATGGCCAGACTAAACCTCCCCTGCTGCAGCTTTGCAGCGTTCCCATGCATCCTATCACTGGATACCTGGGAGAAGAGCTCAGCTCCTCATAGGACAGGTAACAAGTGTAGTTAAGTTTATTAGCCTCGTTCTTTGTTTTTTTTGTCTGTTTTCTGAGTGAGTACCCTATGTGTTGTGTTAGCCAAGCTGTGTGTATTTATATATTTCTCTTCTTCCCAATAACTCCATCCCTTAAGACAGTTTTAGTAGGCAATATGTAATGAGAAGGGGGAGCAGAAACAGATTTGAAGAGCTCTTATCCTCAAATTTACCAGTGCAGTGGGCTCTTTCTCCAGCTGCAAACAAAAAGATATACTTTACTTCTGTTACCTGCTCTTATGGCTACTTGAATCCTGAGATACAGAAGGTTTCTGCAATAAAAAATGTATAGAAAGTGGGATGGTTCTTGCAATGTCAAGATTCAGAAGGCACCATTATATAAGAATTATTTCCGTAACTCCTAGTTGCAATGCTTCCATTGCATCTTTCACAATTATTTACAGGTATTTCAGGTTTTAGCTGTATCTTTCTGCCCTCACCCTCAGACACTCTGGCCTAAAACAAGGCAACAAGAGAGTTGTTCAGTATTCCTCCAGTACATGTTACTATCTGACTCTTACTGCTTCTTTTGGGTTTTCTTTCAGAATCATCATCTTTCTTTCTCTGACAGATACTGTTTATGTGCTTGATTTCTTTGTTGATATATCGTCTTTTTCTGAAATGAAGCAAGCAGGAGACCAAAAAGTGCTTCAGCTTTTGGGAGGCCCTTTTTTGGCAGCCAAAGGTAGCAGTGGCAGCAGTAGTCTCCAGCCTGTTTGATGAGGGAGTTAAATCTGGGTGTCTTGTTGAAAGGGCCTCACATCAGCACCAGAGGACTTTTCCTCAGCTATTTTCACAGAAGTTCATCTGTCCACTTAAGCTTTTAGGACTGCAATGTTTCAGCCTGTATTTGCTTGTGTTGTATTTGTTTGTGTAACGCTAAAATGAATTTCAGTGATACTTTTCTTCCTTTCCTAAGCCATCTTTCTTCCCTCTCGCTCCCAGTCAAAACACAGAGTAAAACATGAATAAAAAGTATAAAATTGTGTTCCAAAGCATGCAGCTCCCAGGTTAGGGCCACTTAGAGAGGGGGAAAAAAAAAGACAAAATTACTTAAAAATGGGCAAGATGGGCTTCATATCTAATATGCCCAGCGTTTTGTTTCCAGCAGGGGAAGAGAAGAAACAAGGTAAGTATATTGTTGCTGAGTATTTTCCTTACTTTTAGCAGAGACTTCCTGAGTTAAACTTTGCTTACCTGTTGACTTTTCTCCTTCAGATGAACGTTCTCACCATTTTATGCTACTTCCCACCATTTTCTACTACTCCTCAGCATTTTCTGTTACTGTACAGACTCAGGCCAGATATTTAAAACTTAATATAATACACTCCATGATCATGAGTCTATACTGCAGTAACAGTAAAATTGTTGCAGCAATCTCAGGTGTAGAATTTTACACAAATATCTAAAGTAATTGAAGTTCTTCAAGGGACTTGAGCACGTTCCATTTTCTTAATCAGATTTAGTTTTATGGCTGTTTGTATTCAGAGCTTCAGGAATTAAGACATCAGACATTTCAGGTGTACTGGATTTTGTTCTCTTCTATAGACAGGCAGGGGACTGAGCTTTGGACTTCCTGCTGTGGCATATCATATCTTGATGTAAACCATATGATAAATACAGTTTCATTCAAATATTGCAGAACAGCTGCTGTTACTGAGTTTCTTTAGATGTGTCTTGTTTTGAGTCGTTCCTTGTGGCTAAGGTTAACTGACCTCTCTCACATCTCAGAAAAAAAATGAGTCTTTCTTTTATTTTGCTCATCTCCACACCTGAAAAAGCTGAATAAAGGTACAAATAGGACAGAGCAAATAGAGATTGCATTTCTGAACCTGTGGGGTTTCAAAGTTTTTGAATCTGACCATGTTCAGGCACACAAACAGTGACCAGAGAATTAGAGCTTATTCAGACATCTTTGCCAAGGAAAAAAACAGGTGATCTGCAAACAAGAAAGCAAGAAGCCTGTGTGTTGAGTTCTAAGCTGGTAATCTATCAACATATATTTTTAAATCATTTGGGCTTGACTCTTAAAGAAAGCATCCTTTAGCAGGAAGTAAGATGGTCCCATAGGTTTGTGTTGGTCACTGGGGAGGAGTTGGAAATGTCTTTTTTTCTTCTGAAGTTCCTTCTAGAGCTGGAGCAAAGTGAATTGTTCAGGCTCTAAAATGGAGAACCAAGTTGCAGGATTTATTTTCTCAATGCTGTTCTTCCTTCTTTCCTTACCTCTCTGGTCTCTTTCATCCACACCACCTGACACAGAAGCCCAAAACATAACCCAAACCCATAAGTAGTTGCATATATTTTTTAAATCATCCTGGGTACTCAGCTACAAGGTATAAAGAGTCTAAACCATATGTTTTAGAACTGTTGTCTATTTTTGGGGTGTGCTTACCTGTCACAAGACTAAAGACAGGCAAACTCCAGCTTTACATGAGCAAATCAATTTGTAAATAGAGGACATAATGTCTGACAAGACAGTGAATTTATATTGAGGGAAATCTGGGTTATAAATTTAAGTAATTGTACCTTCAACTGATCATCAAAAGACATCTCTTAAAACACAAGAGGAGAAAATTAAAATATTTATCCTTGAAATTTGGGAAGGAGACACATGTTGCCAGCAGATGAGCTATGTACTCTTGCCCTCTGGAACTCTGGAATACTAAAAAAGTAGAGGAAGGAGGAAATCAGGATTAAGTATATTTTGATCTGATAGTTTTGGAAAAACAGTACACATTAAACCACAGCTCGCAATACTTTCTGATGTAATAAATTCCACAAAACAAAGAGTTCTTCCCCCCTGTCCCCACTTGCTAGTATGAAGAAATCTACCCCTTGGAGTTGCATGTACATCATCTACTCCTGTGTATATGTGTTTAATCTTTATTTTCACAGGCATAGAATGTCAAGCAAACCAAGCATCGGCTACCTCTGAAGAGTGCACAGTTGCATGGGGCGTCTGCAATGTAAGGAACACTGTTTTATTGCTGAGCTCGTGTGTGGTGATGCTTTGCCCCTCTTTTGAAGACTTGGGACAGAATGAGTTCTATAAAATGTTTCACATAATGCACCAGAAAGAAGCACTTTAAGCTCCGTATGTTTAGTAGAATTTAGAAAGGAGAGAGAATAAATTAAAAGAAAGTGAAAGTTGGAGAGATGTAATAAGGAAGGCACAGAAGCAAAGGGAGGAAGATAGGCCTTTTTTTATTTTTTTTTTCCCCCTTCATTCTGAGCATAATTTTTCTGATCAAGATTTACCTAGGAGCTATGCCTTTTTTTCCCCCTGGTAATAAGATTACTTGGATGTCAGCATGCTTGATTTGTCTTTGTACAGGCTGATTCAAAGAGTCAGTGTGGGGTAACTATGTGATTTTCTTCCAGTTTTGAAGGAAGATCAAATTGGTACTAGTGGTTCTTCTCCAGCTCTTCCAGTGTGTTGCTGTATATGCTCATTGTACATGGTCCCACTAGCACATGAACTCCAAACCTGAATACCTCTCAGCTAGCCTGGGCCTGAGTTGGAAGATAAAATTTTACATAATGGAATAACTTTGTGTTCTCAGTCCCATCCTCACTAAGCTGTGAGATTGAGTTACAGCATGTGAATGCTAGAACAGGATTATAAATGTTGCAATTCTGTTTGCAGAGGACAAGAGCAAAATTTTTAACCATGTCAGAATATTCTAGTGTCAAAATTATGTTGTTGTGTGCAAGTTACCACAAGTGGAACCTCGGTTTTAATTAGCTGTGTGGGGTACAGAAAAGGGTGTCCTTATTAAAACATAATAGAGTTGCCTTTTTTGTTTCTCTCTATTTTTTCGAATTCATTTTTATTCAGGCTCTGGTTTCTCCTGAAAACTGACAGAAAGCTTCCTTCAGCATGTATACATTCATAACATCCCTGCTACTCACTCTGAAATCCTCTTTCTTTTCTTTCTGATTATGCTTCTTACCAGCATCTGCTCTGCCAATTTTAGCAGCTGCTAAACTCTGTGCTCTCTCCTTCATCAGAAGCCAGTCAGTTGCTACTGCATGCACTGTGGAACAGGCTCTCTGCTGCTCTTTCACTTTTTCCATCCTCTCTGAAAACGTGGATCAGTTCCTTGGTGTTGACCCGCAAATGGGCTGATCAGTCCTCCCCACTTGTGCCTGCAAAACCCTTGCTACTCTCTACTTACCGTGATGCTTTCTGGGGTAATTTTCACATTGAGATACATCCCTGTGTTCTGAAATGATGTGATCTGAACTTTGTCTTCCAGCACGCTTTCCACTTCCATTGCATCTCTCGCTGGCTCAAAACTCGCCAAGTATGTCCACTGGACAACAGGGAATGGGAGTTCCAAAAGTAGGTATCCTGCACGGATGTCAAGATGAAAAATCCAGTTGTCTTTCTGTTAATATAAACGATCAGTGTGAGATTTGTGGGTCTGAGGGCATGGTTGCTGTTGGGAGAGGTTTTTTCCTCTACCTTGCTGTATAGGGATCTTTCCTTAGCCACCTGGTGCTGAATGACCTCTGAAGGAGGTCCAAACAGCTGTGGGGTAAGTGGGAGCTGTTATAAAGTAGTGATTTCTATTGACACTCACTTCAAAGGATGGAGAGCAGAAGAGAAATGGAATTCACTAAAAGTGGAGCTGCAAGTGAATACTGTACTGCTACATGAACAATTTGGGTTTAGAAAATGACCTGAATTCAGCTGCTCGGGTTCCAGAGTGTTTCTACTGAGGTGCCAGACATCCTACTGGGTCCCTCTGTTATCTTGGTGATTTGTTTTATAGCTCTGACAGCCTCAGAGACTGATAGAGTTGATTTCCTAGCATCTAGAAATCAAGTGTCCATGGAACTGGTGCTGCAGCCCTGGCCCATTTATTCATCATTTCTGTATTTTTTTTGCTTTGTATTTTTCAAAGGTCTTTTCTTGGAATAGTAATAGGGGATCTATTGATGGGTTTTTGAGGGGTATCTTGAGAGGTAATCATACATTGAGAATAGTTAGGAAGTTTGCCTGTCACTCCCTTCATTCTGCACAATTTATCCATTACTCTCTTCCTAACTGTGGAGTGTCCCTCTCTGCACCCCCTTTATTAAAAAATTAATTATTTCTAATCAGAGTCCAGATTGAAACAAAGCAAAACAGATATAACCATTGAGGATTGTCTTTGGAATCTGGTTCACAGTCAGTTGTGCAAATCATCATTGATATGACAACTTGAGTACCATAGTTCTGATCTTGAGATGTTTTAGTGAACACACAATGAAACTAAGTCCGTGTTACCTGGCTAGTGACTTAATATTGCACGGGCAGCATGATGAGAAATGGAGACATGATGCATGCTCGGTGTTATTTCCAGGGCTATGACAAGCTTTGGCCTTGTTTTTATGCAGGATATATTTGAACTGGGATTTAGGGCAAAAGATGGTGATACTGAGGATCTCTTGCACGTGGTGTTATGGAATGCTCAGGCTCTCTTCTAAGTGGTGTCTGGATAGACTTTTAGGGGAAGTGAAATGTAGAAAACTTCGATTTCCCTATCATAGCATTTCACCTTTGTACTGTTTACACATTAATTACATTGTGGTAGAATGAAAATAAATGCACCCAAATCAGCCCATGAATGGTAATTTTAAAGAAGTCATTAATATATTATCTATTTGCAGGTATGGACACTAGAGAGATGGTCACCATGCTTCTTGTTATGTCATCAAACTCAGTTGTTCTTGTCACTATGGGTTTGTTTTAGCGACTTGGAAAACCAGTAATGTATACAATTCTTCTTTCATTCTAATTTCTTCCTACTGTACACCATTGAATAAAGTCTTGCTGGAGCTTCCTGTCGAAGTTTTGTGTCTTGTGTTTAGGAGTGGGCAGTTGGAACATGAGGGAAGAAAAATATCTGCCAACCAGGGACTTAAGCTAGGCTTAGTTCTTTAGCTGGGCAGCTCTTCTTGTTGCTATGCCGGGCTTTTGGCTGAGTTTACTCCTATTGCCACACAACTGAGAAGCACAGCTCTGACTCACCAAGGTCGGCCTGAAGGCTCTGCCATGTAGTGCAGTGGGTGCAGGACTTGGCCTGGCTAAGAGTAATTTATGCAAATAGCATTTCAGGTGGACAGGCTTTCTTACAACTGAGTTGAAATGATGATCTGTACTATTAAGGGTTGTGTCATCATTGGAAACTACTCTCTTGCTTCTGCCCTTGAGTTTGATCTGAACAGCTCCCCTGCATAGGAAATTTTCTCTAACTTCCCAGTGCCAGCTGTTTAACTTTGGAGAACACAAACTTACTGTTAGTTTTTGTCAGTGTTCATAAAGCACTTTCATGTGTTGAGTAAAAATAAACTCAGGAAATTCATGTGCTAGAAAGCAACAAGTAAGCATGTATGAACAAACTAATTCTTGGTGGGCTTTTTACTGGTATTTTTCCCAATTCAAGCCAAACTGGCCAAAAAGTCTTCTTCTGAAAACTATATAGTGTTCTGTTTGATGTCTCCGCTGTCAAATGGCCTGGTATCCTGCTCACAGCATCAAATGTTGGCCCTTAACGTCAAAAGCCTCAGCAGAGCTGGGAATACAAACAAGGTCTAAGAAATTCTTCCTGCTACAAAAGGCTGTGTCCCTTTGTGTCAGCAATGGCAGATGTGGTAGATTTTTTTTCCCTTGACTGTTCATGTTGCCACCTTTGGATCAACACTTTTCTTGCTAGTCATTGAGGATGGGAAATTTGATAGCTGATGTTAAGCATTAGTGTACTGTAGTGATAGGGGATAAAGATGGTCATTGACAGAACCAAAACTTGCAGGTTTTCCAGTAATTGAGGCTTTCTTTAATCTGCAGCAAGTAAATGTCAGGATTATTTTGTCAGCTGGTGTCAGTGCTCTGAAATGATACGGTTCACTGTTTTCCACCCTGAAGAAGAAAAGAGGAGCAAGTAGAATCAGGAGAGTTTATAGATAGACAGTTTATTTACAAGATTTCATGTTAGAAAGCTCATCCCAAGTTTGCCAGTTAGTTTTGGTGATGGAGGCACGAATGGAACAGAAGAGGAGGGGAGATATGATCTCAACAGTGGTCAAAATATTCATCCAGGCAACAGAGTATCTAGGTTAAATGCCATTCCCTGAAATTTGAACTCCCATTTAATGTCCTGTCCAGATGAGTGAAATGTCAGATGTCTCTGGTTTTGATTGTCCATTTTGTTTGCAGTATTTGGTTTTTCAGGACATGGAACCCAGATGCTCACCAATCAGGGAATTTATATCCTTGAGAACTTTGTTTTGGGTCCAGCTACATCGTTCTGATTCGTCTCCCTTTAGTCTGTGCATATTGCCCTGAGCATATTTTTTTGGCTGGGGACAGACACATCAGTGCAGGCACTTCCCTCTCCTTTGTGGCTTTGTGTGCATTTGCTTGAGGCTGTGCCTGCAAAAAGATGGGGGGTTGGTGTTTTTTACTGCCTTTTTTTTTGTAATGGATCCCTCTAAATGTCTGGCTACAGGCACTCTTCCTCCCCGAACCCTCTGAACCGCTGCTCTGCTGCAGTGCGTAAAGCTCTGACTGTTAAATTTGATTTCAGATTGCTTTTGTAATGTCTGTCCCAAACCAGGTTTTCCCAGATGGAAAAATATGGAGTGTAAAGCACCGATTGCTTACAGGCCCAGGAAAGAAGATCCTTTTTCAGCTGCTGCCCATTGCAGTGGCCCTGGTGCCACTTCCTCTCCCATGGCCTCTCTGGCACGGGACTGCCAGCAACCCCATCTTCCACAGTGCATTAAGGGTTGTGTTTGGAGGAGGAAAAGCTCCACTGAGCAACCTAAGAGAGAAGCTCTGTGGCACAGGCAGTGCCAAGTGAAGGTACGAGGGATCTCTTTTATCCAGAGGCACAAAGTGCCCCATTTCCCCGGGACATGGTTGCTCACTCAGGCTGGCATTGCTCTGTCCTGACTTACTGTTCAGCCTCCATCTCTGCTGGGTGTGGTGGTAGTGGAAGGGAGAAAGCCCATTCACTCTCACGGCATTTTCTCCTTAAGCAACAATAATTTTTGTCTACAGCTTCCCCTTTTTGCAAAATATGGGGAGCTTTTGGGGGAGGAAGGAGGAAGGGGGCACATCCTGGGAGTAAGGTATGTGTGCAGGGGAGAAAACACCGTGTCAGTGCTGTTTGCCCATCCTATAAATGGAGAATGCATCTGAACTGTGGACCCAAAAATAAAATCAGGAGAAAATGACAGTTAAAGCTGCAGAGAGCAGCGTATCCTGCAGCTGCCTGGCTTAGAAGAAAACAAATAACTGGTAGACCTGCTGTGGAGCACAAGGCAATTTTGACATTTCTGCTTCTTTCCGCAAGTTTGTCAGCTGAGGCAAGCTGCATCCCTAGGCAGGCCCTGGCAGAGAGCAGCCAAAATGACCAGACAGTGCCTTCTCTACCTTTTGCAAAGGAGACTGAGCTCCAGGTGCTGTGTGGCATTGGCTGTGCCTCATGCACCAAATCCCTCAGTGGTCTTGCATTAAAATGTCAGAATTGGCATGATGTGACACCAAGATGGTGCAGCACGTTGGGCTGCACAGAAGTATGAAGGGACAGAAGGGAGTTTCCCTGTCAAAATTGCACTGCAGACCATACATTAAAAAAATGTCAGGCTGTCAGGAGTCTGCTGTTTGAAAAGTGTCTCTTGTCTGAGAGAAATGGCTGAGGCCTCAATCCATTTTCTGGGCTTGTAGCAACACACTGTAGAGGGAACTTGATGATCATGTCCTCCTGCCTCAGACAGATAGGGAGTGAATATCAGATGTGGAGATGCAGAGTTTAGGCTAGAATGAGGAAGCTTTGCAATTGGCTTGGGTGGCCCTGTGCAAATACCCCTTGCAGGAGAGCCCAGGAGCTGCTCCTACTGCTGGGTGGTTGGGTGTGATGGTGAAACCTCACCCATACGTGAGAAAATACACTTTGGAGGGGGGACCTGTCTGTGTACCGGCAAGCAAAGGGGCCAGAAGCCATCAGCCATCTCCCTCTATCTGCTAATGAGGAAGCTAATGGCATCCCCAAGTGGTCTGGGGCCACAAAATACTCAGCACAGCTAATGTGGAGATGAGCCAAGCAGCATTGATGGTGTGCGAGCTGCAGAAAAGCTCTCTCAGGCAGACGTGACCTTCCAGGAGGGGAGCATCCACCTGGGCAGATCTGCATGGGTACTGGAAAACTACCTCCTCCAAAGGCATCAGAGCAGAGGATGACAGCAACACCACTTCCCTGACTGACTCTGCCTTGACCTTCATTCCTTGAGCTAAAAAGGAGCAGCCAAGAATGGGTAGGAAGATAAAGAAAAGATGGGCAGAGCCAGAGACCAAGACTAAGCCACTGACTGTGCTTGCTCCCTCCATCAGGCAGGCAAGATTACGTTCTGGAGTGTGAGGACTACCCCTTGTGAAGAGCACAAGTTCTTCCCCTCATCAGCATGGAAGTGATCCCACATTGTACTCATGCAGCCAGAACGTGGTGCCATCATGGGACAGCAAAGGCACTTGCAAGGTGCAGAGCTGATGCCTATAGGGTGTTGCTTTGCCAACATGCTGCCGGTCCTTTCCCTGGCCCACCATGAACTTCCATGCCTCTACCCCACAGCAGCTGCTTTGCCACCCAGTGAAGGGATGAGCCCTTTGGCAGTGTATGAGGAGGCTTTGGCTGAGCTCAATGGGCACTGGCACCCCAGGTTGCTCAACCCAGCCTGGGTGAAAGCTGTCACTGCTTGGAGTCCCCTAGGCCACGGCTGAAGAGAAGGAGGAGATGATGCTGCTGAGGGTATTTTCCTAACATGGATTCCCCTGGGGGCTGGAGGGAAGGAGGAGGATGGGTGTGGAGAAGCATCCTTTGTCTCCCTGCTTTGCTCACCCTGTTCTCCCCACAAAACCTCTGGGAAGAGTGAGCTCTTCTTGTCTGCTTTTACTTTTCCTCACAAACTCACTTTGCTGGCTTTAATCTGCTGTAAGGAAACACAGCGTTCCCCCCACCAGACGCTCCATGCATTGCTCCGTTTTGTTCCCCAAAGCAGCAGGCTTTGCAGTCAGCCTGTTATTGCTCACCACGGGGCACCTCAGTGCACAGGCAGCTTCCACACACCCCTCACAACACCACCACCCTCTCCCCATTCCCTGCTGCTCGCTCGGGTCTGTTCTCTGCTCTCCTCATCCATTTCCCCTCTCTCTGATATGGTTCCTATGGAGATCCTGGGATACTAATGATGCCCTCCCTCCACAGCCTGAGGGAGGGAGTTGGTGGGATGGTTTTGGGCTCACCTGGGCTGATGGTTGCATCCAATCCCAGAAGTCAAACTACAAGTTGCTGGAAGTTCTGTTTCATCTCTCTGCCACTCGACTCCTTCACAACAACAGGACATTGGCCTATTCTTTCCCTTTTTTAGCTGCTTTCCAGCCTCTCCCCATCAGACATGGAAGGGGCAGCTCACCAAGTCTTTACATCCTGCCATACCCAGCAATGTTCCTGGCTGCAAAATGAGGAAAAAAAATCAAAAAAAAATAAATTGGAGGTTGTGATTTAAAAATCTGTTGGAAATTAGCACCAGTTGATTCTGGAGAGGCCACATCTGAGTGTGGGGATACACTGCCGTGCTGAATCTAGCTGCTCCACTATAGCAGCCTGCAGTTTGCCTGTTTGCTGCCTTTTCTTTCCATATGACTGTGAATATGGCTCAGTCACCTGATTGGTCCTTGCATGAAAGGTGAGTCCTGGCCTCACTGCTCCAACACATAGACCAGGAAAAGGATGCAGTAATTTCCTCTGGAAGGGTACCAGAGGTACCAGCATGGTAGGTATCAAAACTCAAGATGGGACTGCAAACCAGTGTGACCCCGGGGCATCAGGATTTTCCATCCATGGGGCATCAGGTAGGGGGTTTAAGTTGATCTGCTGTCACAGGCAAATGATCCTGGATGCCAGCATGCTGGTGGTGCCTTTGAGAACGTGTCCTCCTCTTCTGGTTGTGCTGTTCTTCCTCTCATCTCCTCTTTATCTTCCTGTACTGGATCTCAAGTGGATGCTTATGAGCTGGGGATGGGGATTAAAGGAGGTTTTCTTCTCTTGAGATGCAGCCTGCTTAGTATCCTTTTCATTCCCCTTCCTCTGCCATATCCTAGAAGACATAATTTTCAATGCAGATCAAAAAGGGCATTCATCTCCTCTCTGCTTGCTGAGAGAAGTGGTGTGCTGTTGGAGCAGTCTCTTCATCACAGTTGTATTGGATGCATTGAAAGGATTCGTTTTGATATTTTTGTCATGACACGTTATGAAGTTTTAACAAAAAACATGGGCTTGGATGTTTTGTGTACTCCCCCCTCCCATCTCTTGCCAAATGTCAGCATTGTGGATTTTTTGAAGGGCATGTATTTGCCAAAATTCATCCCAGAGCTGCAGCCTTTTCTGTAAAACATGAGTTTGGTTTTGCATGGTTTTAGCGTGTAAGTCATTATGCTTGTCACAAAATCCTTTCATTCATGTTCAGTTTTGGGAGTGAGAGATGGCTGCAGGTGCCAAGGCTCTTGTGTCCCACTGTGCCATGCAGAGTGAGTGGCCATCCATCTCCCTGCTCAGCTAAGCAGAGACCAAAAATTTAAATACTCATAAATCACTGATCTGCATAATGTTCAGAGACAAAAGTCTACAAAGAAAGACAACATCTCTGTGAGGACCGTCCCTGAGCCTCTGGTTTTCCCAGAAACCTTCCAACAAGATAAACTGCTCCTTAAAGGGACTTGTCTGTGGGGCAACACAAACTTGTTGCCCCAGCAGATGTTTTGGGTCTCTTGATGTCACTGTGTACCTTTCCAGTGGGGTGGTAAAATGACAAAGAGGTGTTGCTCCCAGGTAGGAGGCAGAATGAGATACCCCAGCCTTTTTCAGTCACTTTAGAACAGATTTCATTTTAACCATGTGGGAACTTCTTGAGAGATGGTTGAAGTAAATGTCAATCCCAGTAAGTCTATTGGACACAACTTCCAGGAAGATAAAATTCAGAAAGGCCCATGCTGGATTTGGTTAAGGAGATTTTTATGTATTTCCCAGTCCTTGTTCCTATGCCTCCTGGAGTCACCCATGAACATGAGCGTCTTTTCAAACAGTGACCAGCTGTTTATAAACCCAAAAAACAGCCTCCTTTTTTTGGTTCAGGTGTGACGTACCCTTAAAACCTGAGACTGGCACCCAGAGATGCTCCTTCTGCTGATGGAGAAACAGAGCCCATTCTTACTCTGTTCCCATATTACATATGACATCTGTCTCAAAATTGTTTTTACTGTTTCTGCAACCACTGTGCTCATGCAACATTTCTCTCCGGGGTTGTGGCCACCTCCACCACCTCATCGACATGGCTCACCTGCTTACAGCTGGAGGCCTTGGAGGGGAAGGGCGGTGTCCATGGAAAAGGGACACATCAAATCCTCAAAATCACAAGCAGCTGTGGCATTTGTGCCAAAAATCACTGTTACAGCCCCAGCCATTGTCTGCTTTGTGGCTGTTCCCTCACTTGATGCTGTCGGTTGCATTGGCAGAATGGAGCTGTGGGTGAAGACAGTGGCCCTGGAGTGGAGACCGCTGTTGATCAACCACCTACTGAAGCACCAAAACCAGCTCCTGTAAGATGAGGCAGCCTCATTTACTTTTTCCTTTCCCACTTGCATCTTCTGGGATCAGTACATGGTTTTTGTCTTTTTTCCTTGGGCTCACTGTCAAGCTCTTTGAGTTGTCTACAAATGTAGTATCTCTGTTAGTGTTTGACAGTCTCTGGCCATCTCTGAGCAGCAGCCCACCAAGATGTCGTGCTTCTGACAGGAGGCACCTGTGGACAGTCACATCTATTGGGGTAGCACACACTGGCCAGAGCTTTGCACAGAGAGCAGATGTTCCTGGAGTGAGGACGATGAGCTCAACCCAGCTCCTTTCTGCTGCCCATAAATCACATTAGAGTATATCAAAGCATTGAACTGTCAGTGCTACCTAGATGTAAATACTATAATTATCCTAAGTAAAATTAACAGTTTATCAGACTTCCTGTGTCGAATCTTTTTATTACAGGCTTTTTTTTTTTTTCATCACAGATTTGATTTGCCATAGAGTTTATATGACTCTGGATCATAAATCTCTGGCTTTCAAACACTACCTGACATCATGAGCTGTTGCAGCAGCTAATTGGCAGCCACTCAGAGGCTTATTTTGCTGAGGAGAAGGCTTTTTTCCTGCCTGCCCTGAAACGTGCTGGTCCCTTTCAAAACAGGTTTTCCCATGCAATGAGTGATGCTGGATCCATACCAAGGTCCTATGGGATCCAGGCATGGATGCAACCCTGCATAGCTAAATCAATGCCAAGGAGCACATAGGGTGGTGGGTGTGGGGAGAGGAAAGGGCTCAAGCCTCCCTTATCCCCAACAAAGCAGAAGGCAGCAGCGTCACACGGTGAACCCAAGGATAATCCCTTCAGCCCACATCCCCTGCCATCACGGATGCCTCCACGTTAGGTGAGCCTACTGACAGCAGCTGCCAAGGTAAGAGCTTGAGAGGTGCCTGCACAAAGCTGTGCCGGCACCACAAGTTATTTATAACACAGTCAAAGATTTCTAATGATTGTATCAGTCTGCAGAGTTCAAGTCGTATTAAATAACCTTTCTTTCCCCCTGTCAGAACAACTACAGAGCAAAATTACTCCAGTAACAGGGAAGCACCTGACAAAGCCCAGTGTGCTATGTTTTCCACTGCCCTCCTCCCTGCAGCAGAAGGACAGTCTGCATGGACATTTCACCGTGAGTTACAGTGGCAAAAAAAAGGGGGGCTGTACTTCAAACACACGCAAAAAATGAGCCTTTTCTCACACACAGCTTTGCACAGCATTAGGAGACAAAGAACATTATTGCTTTTGTCCCAGCAGAGCTTGGCATGACAGGTTTGTCTCAGATGTTTTTCCTGCCTGTTCAGTGCCTTTCCACCGGGTCCACACCTCCTGAAGGTGATTCAGAAAACGAAACATGACAAAACAAAACTCATTTTAATAGCTTGTCTTGGCCAAGGCCAACTAGGAATATAGCTGTGTTATTATCATGAGCTGGAACGCAGAGCTATTTACTTCATTAGCAGGAACAACAGCAAATTAGCAGCCCATGGTGTTGGCAAGGGTAGAGCCATAACTAAAATATTGCATACAAAATAGAAAAAGACCTGGAATAAATTCCTTATTATGGATCTAAAATACTTTTTCTTGGACAAAATAGGCTCAGATAGCTCCAACAGCTTGTAAGAGGCTCCATGAAAAGCAGAGTTTTATCCAACATCTGACTGTGCAAAACTCTGACACCCTGAGGAGATGTCTCCAGATGAAAGTCAGGGGCTAAACACTGGCACTTCACTGATGAGTGAATGCTTAAAGGCTGGGAATGAAGAAGGACAGAGCTAAAGCAATTAACCAAAGTGATTTTACATTTTGGACAGAATACAGTTCTGGAACCAGGGCAAGCAATGAATATGTGTTTCCATTCCCAGCCATTGAAAAAGGAGAGCTGCAGGTAGAATAAAGTAAGAGTAGGCTGAATTCCTCATCACAGGACTAGCGTAACCAGGTGTGGTTTGTTTTGTTTTGTTTTAATTAAAATACTCTCCATACAATTTTGACAGTCTTTTCACTGATTATGGATAGCTTCTTTCGAGGAGGAGGTTCCATTCCCCAGATGGACCTGGAGCAGCTTGCCCCAGCAATGCAGACATGGAGGGGTTGCATTCTCTTGAGAGAACACTTCATCTGAAGTACAAAACATGAGGATAAAACATAGAAAGATCTACAGTAAAATCTACTTATCTTTGAAAGAGGAACAGATTGTTTATCTGGTTATAATAACACAATGTCCTTCAGTTTTGTTCCAAATTTTCAGTCTATCTTGGACTATCTTTTGCATCTTAAGAAGATCAAGCTGTCCCTAAATGCCCCATGAACATACGTGAAAGCAACATGTGTTTTACCTGAGCATGTAAAATGTTGTCTTCTTCCTCCTCAGTCCACTGGAGAAATCTTTTAAAACAGCCCTTCGAACAGCCTTCCAAGTGAAGAAAGAGTTCCCTCTATGGGCTTTCACTTTCCTCTCTGTTCTGGACACTCGATCCACCCGCCCTGCTCTGCACCTCCCCATTTCCCAGCCGCTCCTCTGCCCGCTGTCCATACGCTTGCACGTACTGCCGGCGGAGAACCTGTGCCACTTGTTCTGGTGAGCCAGAAGGTGGCTGTGGGAGGCGAGTACTGAAGATCTCCAACAGGCAGGCAGGCTGTGCCACCGACCCTCCGACACAGCGCACCGGGCAAAGTGGCTCGTTCCTGGGCATGACACGGGCTCGTACCCCCAGTCCAAACTGCTGTGAGCCAGAGATGTGGCCACATGTGCCTCCTCCAAGCCATGTGTGTTCATGCCACTTTTAGGAGGATGTATAAAAGCTGTCAGAGCCTCTTTGGCTTCCTTCTTCCCTTGAATTTCCACCACCATTTCCCCCCACACCGGTGCTTTGTGTTCAGCTGCAGCATAAGCCATACGGAGGTTTGAAGAAGGCGAGGTAATGGACGTATCCTGGAAAGGGTGAGATTCGAGGTATTTAGTCCACGGGCATGTTTGAGCGCAGAATGGTGTTCAAAGGGACAGCAGGAAGAGAAATACAGACGAGTCCCAGCTCTGCCTTTGTGGAAAGGCTGTGTGCAGCAGGGAGAGATGAAAAGCTCTGCCACACCCCTGCTCTCTCGGTCTGACTCTGCGGCTTTTCCAGGACGTCAGGCTCACCCTCCACCCCGGCTTTCTTGTCGGCAGGCCTGGGAAAGCAACACAAACATCTGCAGCACGGGGTTAGAAGTGATTACTCAGAGTCTACAGCACTCCGGATCAGAAAAGTGCAGCGCAGGCACTTTTATTATTTAGGTGCTAAACATGTACGGTAATTACTCAGTGCTTGTGTGTTTGGGTGGCTTTCTANAAAAAAAAAAAAAGCCAAACCACCACGAATCAGTCACCACCAGTAAAGATGCCTCGAAAAGATGAGCTAAGGTAGGAAGTTTCTGTAGTGAGTCACAGCAAGATCACAAGTAATTTGTCAGTGACTTCCTGTCCTTGGCTGCTCCAGCCGTTTCCCATCCCTCTGGGAGGCCTCCGGGCAGCATCCAACATCCCTGTGCACGGCCCCGGCCCTCACCTGTTTTCTGTGAGTCGCAGTGCATGGGTCCCTCTGCGCACCTCTGTGTGTGTATCTTTTTTCATCCCCAAAAGGTACTCTTCGGGCTATCTTTCGTGGATTAAGAGATTTATGCTGGGGCTGAAATGTAAACTCTTCCTTTAACAAGCCGTACTGTTTTGACACAAGAAAAATCAAAAATCAACTTGCTTCCCCTCCTTCTGCACTCACAGTGTTAGAAACACAGACCAAATTAATTGCAGGAACATCAGGCACCAGAGGAGTAGAGAAAAAAAAATCCAAAGCCTTATAGTACAACTCTAACAGCATTTCATGTTCTCTGGGGTTTTCACTTGCAGTGACTCTGAATCAAGGTTTTAGTCACACAGAATTTAATGCCAGTTTTTATTCTTCTCATTCCATGCTGGGGACGTGTCCTTGACCTCTGCAAAAGTACACTTCTAGGGCTCAATGTATCAGTGCTTTTTGAGTCTCAGGTATGAGCAGGCCCCCAGAATGATTTCCCTCTTTGGTCCGCTGTGAACCAATGAGCTTCTCCTTCCTTTCTTCTCTCTGGTGCTGGTTTAACAGATAGGCATTATCCATCTGTGCCAAGGTCTCAGCTCTTGGGCGAGGTGATGAAATTGAAATCTCAGCTCCAGGAGCTGAGATTATTTCTTTTAATAAGTTGAGCTTTCAGTCTTTCATCATACTGTGAGAAAATTTGAAAACATCACCTACAAGATGTTGGCTGAAGTCTGCAGAGATGTTGGAGCTGTAGCTCAAACAAGACCATGCTGCAATGTGCATCTCAACTGGGAGTTAATTACAAGGGTTATTCTACAAGAACTCCTCCCTGGTTTATGGCTGGGATAAATCTGACTGCTGGTGTGGGAGTTTTGGCAGAGGTCTCTCTTACTGCCAGATGGGTGGGAGCCTCACAGCCCGATGCGGGGTCTGACGTTGTACCAAGGATGGGGACTCCCCATCACTGAATTGCCAGTAGGGGTATTTTGGATTCACCTTTAGAGATGATCTGGAATTGCAGTGTCTGGCTGCTGGCATGGGGCAGCGAGCCCTGCAAGTGGACCATATTGTGCAAGGGGGCATCATGGTGCAGCCTCTTTTGGGGGGCTGGTTACAGTATAGGAAGACCTGACTGCCCATCAGGAGTGCTGTGATCACTGAAACCTCTACCTGTTCAATTCTGGGGGTGAATTTTTCCGGTTCAGTGACAGAGGTGGTGGTGCACGGAGCAAAGCACTCTGGTAAAGCTCTCCCATGAGCAAAATGCCTGGCTTGGAAAATGAATTCACCAACATTTTATGCAATTGAACATCTTAAAACACATGACACGGAATGTTCTCAACAGACCTTCTCTATAGGATTATCTTCCTCTCAGAGCCTAGACATGTCAGTCCTCTGGCCTGTGGAGGTTTGCTGGGGAGAGCCATTCTCAGGGCAGTTATTTTCCCAGCTCTGAGTGAGGAGCCTTGTCAGATAAAACCCCAGCAAACAGTTAACAAAATTCTGATAATTTTTTTTTTCATCAGTGTGTGCATCTTCTTGCACAGAAACATTTCTCAGCCATTAGTGAGGCCCTTGCAAACCCCATGCGATGCCAGTAGATTGTTCAGGCTTTTCTATAATAAAGGAAGTCACTTTGGATCCTGCTGCTTTAAAGTATTCACTTCCTCTTACTATCTTCCTTTTATTTTGTTTGGTTGGTTTTTTTTTTCCCTTGAGCAAGTGAAAGTAATTTGCCTGTTCTTGCAAGATCTGTTTTGCTCCCTCCTTCTCCAGGACTGATGTATCACTGCTGGAACCAGGAGGTGACTCAGGGTTTTGCTGCAGCACAAACACCGAGCAGAGCCCTTTGCAAAGTTGCATGTCATATAGTGGGAAATGCTGTGACAAAACAGTTTCAGGGCTCAGCAGCCAATTATTCCAGTCCAGGATGAATCACCCCAGAGCTGCTGCAACCTCAGGCAGGTGCCACCACCAGAGCCCTCCCACCACCTTCCCCTTGGCCTTTTCTGTCTCCTGGCATTCTTTATCCAGCAGCAGCAGCATGGGCAGTCCAAAGCCACAAGCACTCTGCTCTCCCCACAGCTCCAGCAGAATGGCTGGAGCCTGTCGAGCATCGTGGGGCATCACCATGGACTTACCAGATGGCTCCAGCAAAACAGGAGAGAGAATCTCTAACTGGGAAGTTTTAGGGGGTGAGAGGTCTCTCAGCCAGCTCTGGGTTGCCCTGAGCCCGTGCAATTTCCTGACAGCAGTATGTGCAGCTGTTGGACACTGCCATTCTCTGGAGAGGCAGAGGGATTCAACAACCCTCAAAGCAATAACCTCCCAGCTGAAGTGGAAAGGGCTGTAGGGTCAGCCTCACACAGAAAAGCATTGAAACCAGGATCACAGAGTAGGGGTGAGCGCAAGAGGTGGCTGCAAATCCCGGCGAGTTCTGTAATCTGTTCATATGCTGCCCACATCACTGGCTGCAGGCCAGTGCTTGGGTTTAAAATGTCCGTGGGGTGTTTTGGAGGAGCTGAGCCTACATACTTGCTCAGAGATAGACCACAGCATCCCAACTCACCCCTACTTTGTCCTGATTGCATAAATTACCCCAAAACACCACAGTCTCAGGGCAGTAAGGGGCTGAACATGCTCATCATCCCACCAGCAACATTCTGAAGATGATTCCCCCCTTGGCATGTGTGCTGCCAAGCAGTGTGGATGGGAGATGTGTCCTCCTCTGCTCTGCACAACACCTCCTCGATCCCCGGGGCTGTTTCACACCCCTTCGTGCCATACAGGTGGGATTTGTACCAGCTGCAGAGCCTGTCCCACCTGGAGCCATCGCCATCCACCCCTGGATATCCTGCTCCTACCACTCTGAGACCTACTCAGAACTCCAGACAGACATCTGAGGGGTTGCTGCAGGGCCAGATTGTGCCCCAGCCCAATTAATGGTGGTTTGTGATTGAGCTGCAAACAGTTTGCAACTGAGTCCTTCAGTAAAGATAGGTGACCAGAAGATGGTTGGCTTTATAGTTGGAGACAGGCTATTTGGAAGAAGAAAGAAAGAAGCCAAAACCTTAGTGATGCAGTAATTTGTTGTTTTGTTCTGAATTCAACTGCTGTTCTTTCAACTCTCTAAGAGGAAAATACAATAAGATAGGGATTTTCCACCCTCCTTTTCTTTATAGTAAAAGATGAGAGCAATGCTGAGCCAATGTACTGAGGGTCTGCCATGAGATCCTGAGTAGGGGGTAATTCCAGTATGGGACCCTGGACTTGTCATATTTCAGCCCTTCAGATATTCCAAATCTGTGGGAGCTCAAAAGATGCTGTATCCACTTATAACTTTTGCTGTAAGTACATATATATATATATATATGAAAATTATGACCTGACCTCACTGATGGGCAACAGGGCTGGCTTTGGGGCAAGGTGACATTAACCTTGTATGCAGGTATTTTTGATGTGAAATGCTGCTTTTAAGCTTACACTTCTTCCCTGTTATTTGTCCCTAAACAGCCTTCATGCCCATTGCTCAGGAGCAGGACAACACTGAGAGGAGGCCAGCCATGCAGTCACAGCCTGAGAGGAGCTTTTTCCTCTCTTTTTTCTTTTCTTTCCTGGATGCTGAATGAAGCAGCTCTTTTGTGAACACCAGTTGTTTACATTCTTCCTAACAAAGACAGGGATTTCCTCTGATGCTAATAATCTTGTCACTAATGTGTACAGCCAGCCACAGTGCTTGGTATAGCTTTTTAATAACATCTGGGCCAAACTGAGTGTGCTGGTCGCTGGCAGGAACAGCCTTCCAAAAGTCAACAGAGTGCCACCAAAACAGGGAGGCAACTTGTCGTCACTGCCTTCTTCAGGAAGGGCAAATTCCACACACTGCTCCCTGCAAACCTCAGGCCAAACACTGGACTGCAGGTTTTCAAAGCATCCACCATCAGCCTTTGACTGGCTGATGCACAGTGAGGCCCTGGTGTACAGGAGGTGATCAGCCAAGGCACTTCAGACAATTCCCAGTTATCCCAGCATTCAGACAGGTTTTCCACATTTGTATTTGTGCTGTCTAGTAACTTAAGGTGATGTTTTCTCTTTGTTTGAGCACTTCTTTGCCAAATCAGTATTTAACTTGTTTTTCTCTGAAGGTAGTGCTTGGCCTTGGTCTCAAATGTGTGGTAAGGTGAGAAGACTGACACTCTTCTGTATTCCCATGATGTGCAGGTGGGGGTTATCCTGAGGAGGAACACAGACATCAGGAACGGCTTCTTGCTGGTGTAAGTAGGGAAAAGTCTTCCTTCAAGGAGCTGGTCTTGGCAGGCACCAGCCTGATGTTGAGTATCTCCCTACAGGATCAAAATTCACACTGGGAGGATAGGGTGGGTTTGGAGCAGGCTGTGATCACCAGTGAGCTCAGCAGCACAGAGCAAACCTGCTGCAAAGGGTTGGCTGTGACCAAAAATGCAGAACACAGACCCCTTTATTTTTTGTCCCCAGCATATCCTTCAGAAAAAGCTACTCAGTTGTGTGAGCTGTTGTGACCCTGTGCTCCTGTCCTGGCTTTTCCCCACACCCAGGGAGAACAGGAGCATCCCAGTGAGCTCCCCATCCCTTGTCCCAGACCTCTTCCCATTGCTGCACCAAGGGCTGGATGAAAAAGAAAGGACCTTTCCAGAGGAACTCAGACAAACAGATGCCAAATGTTTTGGTTCTGTCCAGAAAACTGGAAGGTTTATGAAAACCTGCCATTCAAGTACCCTTTGCTATTTAAGCAGATTTGTTAAGACTGCTATGTTTAAGAATGTTGTGTGTTTTAGAATACCAAATCCAAGAGCATCCTGCCATGGCCTGTAAGTAAAAATGTTAGGATATCTAAAGAGAAAGTAATTTATTTTGACTATTCAGAATGAATGAACACCAGCAACCAAACTACAGGAAAACACAGCTAAAACCATAGTCCTTACTTTCTGTATTTGAAAGCATTCTGAGCAGAGCTGTTTTTCTTCCCAATAATATCTTGATTTCATGTCTGTGCATTTTTATTACTAGTCTCCTACTAGCTCTTTTTAAATTACATGTTGAGAAATAAGATTTCCTCAGTAATAATCTCAAACTCAGAGAGCAAACCATGAGTTTCCAACCAAGCAGCTCTTCCCATGTCAGCACAAAATGAAAAAGTTTGAAATGCAACAAAGGTAGAGAGAGGTACTTCAGTGCTTTTGAAAGCACAGGCCTCCCTGAAATATTACCATCAAATGCAGAAGTACTACCATTTGTCAAAGTTTAGCAGATCATATTACTGGTATGACAGAGGGGTCAGAGCAGCTGGAGGAATATGCAGAAGGCAAGGAATAAAAACTCTGACAAACAAAGGCAGGAACCCTGGAGAGGAACGGGCCAAGAAGGATGCAGGATCAAGTTGTGATCCTTCTTTAGCTCATAAGCTGGTAGAAGTGACCACCGGGGTTTGAAATGTCACTTGGTGATGAAGAAATAGGTGAGCAAAGGTGGGTGCAGTTACCATGTGCACACTCTGAGGCTTCACCATCATTGCTTCTCCTTTCCATTCATCCCCCAGTTTTGCTAGGAACACCGAGAAGGAGATCCCCTCCAGGCTAGCCACAGGTCTGCTCCAGGGCAAAACTGCCTTTAGACCATGAAGGGTTCCTGGGCCATCCTGCCTGGCTCGTGCTGGTCCCCCAAGAATCAGGGCAGGGGAGCACGTGGGCAGCCCTGCTGCTCCTCTCACTGCCACAGTCACCCTGCTGGGTCATGAGGAGCAATCTGGGGGGGTTTGGCATCCAAAACAAGGAGGAAAGTAAAGATTGTTCTCTTCGATGCTCTCAGAGCAGTGTCACAATGACACAAAATGGATATAAAATCAACAATAAGTCTCTTTTAATCATCAAAAAATAAAAGAGAGCAACAGTGGACCACAAAGGTTTCTGAAAGTTTTTCCTCACGGTGCATCATTTCCCTCTTGAATTCAAAACCACCCACTAGTGATTTGAATTAAAATCACTGAAAATATAAAAGCTCCAGAAGCATTTCTGATTGAGAGAGGTGGACAACAAACAGATTGTAAAGCTGCACACAGTCGCCATAGCAACAGGGCTTCCAAAAGGACGCAGGGGAGCCTCAGCCTCCAGAAGCATCACCAACATCCACTGCACCAGGAGAAGCAGGAGCATCCCAGAAGAGGGGCTGATGTTGTCCTTCACAGAGAGCATTCAGGGGAACAGGTGGGAGGCTGCACAGACTGGGCCTTCTCTGCCAGCCCTCTTGCCAAAAGAATCACTCAGCAGATGTGGGGATTTTGGGATCTCAGGAAGAGACCTTCAGATATGTGGCCTTAGGACAGGCATTGAGTTGCCTGGGCTTACCATGGGCCACGAGGATGGGAGGTGACCTCAGTCTTTGCCAGCTCTGAATTCTATTTGACACTGAGTCCTGAAGTACTTTTAAAAAATAAGTAAATTTAAAACTAACAGAGACCAGAAATGAACCAGCTTGGCTCCACACGATCTTCCTTGTCACACACTGATTAAAAAAGGAGCACTGGATGCTCCTGACTCCAGCATGGCTCACAGTTCACAGAGGACTTCATCTCATATTGTGTTAAGAAGATGAGTAAGAAAAAGGGTTGTTCTGTTACCCGATAAACAGCCAATGTTATTGATAAATACTGACAATGAAGTCAAAGTCCTCAATACTTATTTTAGTATTGGTCATCAGTGAATATATTGCTGCCAAACTGGCAACCAAGAAAGGAAATGAGATGCGAGCCTGGAAGAAAGAAGTGTTTAGAGAGCACCTGGATGAGGTAAATGTTTTCAATCTCGTTGTACAGGAGGAATTTCACCCAGCACTAACTAACAGTAGTGGTTAATTTGGGGAATTTGTGATGGATATGCCAGGGCCCCCAAAGTTCAAAAAAGGGCAACAGAAAAGGGGAGACAAGAAGAGACAAGAGAATCAGAAACCAGTCAGCTTAACTATCTGGAACAAATAATTAAATTATTTGTTAACATCCAGGAGATGGCAATGATATGAGAAGCAGCCAACTTGGATTAATCAAGAGCAAGCCATACCTGACCAAACCCCTTTACCCCCAAAGCAGACTATCAATGGAAGCTCCAGCACCAGCCAGGCTTTGGCCTGGACTCACGCAATGTTCTCCTAAACCAGGCAGAGAAACACACTGGATGAAATCAGCAGAGGGCTGTGGCAAAGCCCTGTGCTATTCTGGCCTTTAGCAATGATTTATTTTCCAGATGAAAGGCTGTACTGGGTGAGGGTGAGCCGGGATCTGGTCCGGGCACTGGCCTGTACATGGCTTTCATATAAATTATTTGCCTGAAAGAAGAAAGATTAGGTTGGTTAAACCTGCAGATGACCCAAACCTGTGTCAGGCTGCAAGTAACACAGATAACTCGCCCTAAAAATACTACTAAAGAGACTTTATAAAATAGAATAAGACATTCAGATTTCAGATATGCTTACTAATAGCATCTCAGAGAGACTGAATATACATATAGATGAGATCAGTCAAAATCCTTACCTACATATCACCCTAAATCACGAAATTGCTTTCTACCAGAGCACTGTGCAGAACTCAGCTCCTGATTTGTGCTGTCTCTGCAGAAGTGGAACCAGAGCATCTTTTATTTTACATTTTCATTTTTTATTTTAAAGGCCCCCATATTGCTTCAGGCACACCGTAATTCACATTGGTGACAAAGAAATGTGAAAAGCCTTCACTGCAGTACCGGTAAGCCTGGAGCCTCCATGGGCTAGGAACTCCAATACATTTTGACCCTTCTTTGCACTGGACATTGTGGGGTGGGAATAGACCCAAAGTAGAGTCAATACTGAGAAAACCTGTCAAATACTGATTAACCTAACAGTGTTTCGTAGGTCCAGGTCATAAACCATGAGAGTAAGGAAAAAATTGATCCCAAGTTAGCACCCAATTCTTTTCTGTTAAAAAGTTCACAATATTTTGATTGTGGGAGGAACTGGCACAGGGAAAATGTACCAAGGATAAAGTGTGCTGAGCAGGATACCAGGTATTTTTCTGGAAGTTATCAGATTTCCACCACTAGCATGTTATACTCCCTTTGCTGCAAAGCTGACATCTACCTTACTGGCAAGGCTTCCTCTCATACATGTCTCTATTTTATATTACAGATGAAGGTCTGATCAGGCAAAATTAAAGGTCACTTGCTGGTGGGACTTCTCACCACAGCTTGTGAGGGCCCTGGATGACAGATACCATGTGAAACAGCAGGGCTCACAGCTGGCCTGAGAGGCCACCAGGGTTCACAGCTGGAACGAGAGCCCTGCAGTGTGAACCCTAGGCTGATTTAAGTAGAAGTTACACATGTACAAACAATAACAATGTAGGAAACGTGGCTCTTTTGTATAATCCATTGCCCAAAATAAAACCACCAGCATTACCTCTCGTCCTTGCGCTGGGTAACACACGCAGGGGAAGATGAACTGGACTTGAGCAAAGGCTCTCACCAGGCTGGGCAGGCTGCAGCCTGCTCTGGGGCCACGTCAGACTCCAGGCTGTGTGCCCAGAGGAAGCCTTCAATGCTGTGCTTGGCATAACGAAGAAATACGGACATGAATTAACTCCCCCTCCCGAGAAATTACACAGATGAAATGACAGTGTTTATTTTTACCTTTGTTTCAGTGAATTGGTTCCATCTCTCCTTGTTTTTCAGTTGATATGAAGGGGGGAATGGGGGCATTGGTAGGAAAAATACCCTTGGAGGACTCTAAAATTACGTTGTAAATTAATTAGCTTTTGGAACTGAAAACAAGATTATGCAGAAGTAGCTGGGCTTACCTAACCATCCTTATGCTTTGGCAGTGGAGGAAAAGCAGGCCATTGTGAAATAGGATATACACAGACAGTAAATGGTAATACAATTGAAAGCAAGCTTAAGGTTAAGGAAGATGTGTTAAAAGAAAATTACCATGGAGATGTCTGTCACATTACTTTCCTAAACAGAGCTAAGGCAAGATTACCATATGACCTGGGTTGTATATTTTGGAAAAAAACCCAAAACCCCAAAGAAGACTGGATATCCCCCTTCGAAGTGGGAGAGGTACTTTCTTCAAAGGGAGGATATACATCCTTATATCTTTTGAAGACCTACGTTCTTTACCCAGGGAGTCACTGCATCTGCTAGAAAGCTTGCTGGTTTAGCTTGTAAAGACTGCCTCCCCCTTGATATCTCCCTAGACAAGATTAAATCTAAGTAATTCCTTCAGTGGCAACTTTGCAAATCACTTTGATAGACATATAATCTGATGACCAATCATTTCAATCTATTGATTTATTGATTTGATCTTAATCATGATCTCAGTGTGATCGCTTAATTGGTCTGCCTTTAATTAGCTCGGTGAAAATAATGAATTAGTCTAGCGATATCCTTGCTCAGGTGTGCTTTCATCTATTCATCCATTTTAATCACCTCTGCAGAGAATATGCAAGGTAGGATTTACCCTATCAAACAGTCACTAAGGTCACAAACCTAAGGGCAGCAGTAAATTTGGGTAGGGCATATGCCAGCAAATCAGCTCTGCATTTCTCCAGCCAACAGCTCATATAACCTGTGAATAAGCTTATCTTTAAGCATGTTTGGGCTCCAGCATCTCCCAAAGACCCCCCCTGCATCGCTGAATGAATATTGAGGAGAGCTTTGCCTCAGATTTTCAAGGATGTCTTTCTCCACAGTGCCCAGCCAAAGAGGAGAGCACAGGGCATCCTTGCCCCACACTGGGTGATTTATTCTCCCTTAGCCTTCACTTGCAAGCACACAGAGCTCTCTCTGACTCTTTTAAAGTCTGTAGGGGAAAAGCTGCAACTGAAGTAAACTGAAAGAGAAGGTGAGATTTTGAACTGTAAGATTTTGAATAACTCATTACTGGGGTGATAAGCATCCCATCCTAGTTTTTATTTTTTACATTATCATGGTTCTTGGATACCAGGAAAGATCACACACCATTATGGGATAAGTACCACACAAAGAGCAAGTGGACTTTTATGTGAGATGGATGTGTGGTGGAAGGAAAGGAGTAGCTGAAATCCCACTGAAAGGCTCTTCATTGGGTATTTGCACCTAGAGCATTAGAAGTTTTGAGCAGAAGGGCTTACACTTTATGTTTGCCGTGGTATGTGATTGAACAGAAAGAAGGAACTGAGCTGGTGCCCATGGAGTAACCCACCATCAGAGCACACACTCCCCCTGCTCAGTGCTCAGGTGACTCTTCTTTCAGGACTGATGTTTTCAAATTCAGGTCAAATGCATAACCATAACAGAAACAGCAGAAAAAAAAACCCCAAACCCCACATGCTACACAGGCCGTCACAGTGCAAGTGGGTAAGGGATGCAGCTTTCCTGACCACTCAGTCAGCTAATCTTGTTCGTTATGGATATTGCTATCTGTTAGCTATGCAAGGAGATCAGAAGACATCATCTGAAATGGCTTAAAAATTATAAACAAACATTTATTCCTTTTCTTTTTTTTTTTTTTAACTGGAGAAGCTGTTAGAGGCCTGGTTTGAAGCCAGTTTAAGTCAATGGAAGGATTTAATCAGGCTTTGTTTCCAGGCGCAGCGGCTGCTTCTTTTAAGATCATTCCTCTGTTTAAAACAAGACATGTTCCCCTCAGATTTTAATCACTTCTTCCTACGTTAGACAGTGGGATGGGTGGAAGATGGTGCCTGCTGCAGTCACATACCACTCGTGTGTCCCTGGCGTTCGAAGCCAGGCTGCTTCACTGTTTCCACTGCCGACTGTTTGCAAACGCAGGAGAGGAGCTGGGAATGAACAGAGCAATGCAGAGTCGGGGAGGGAGGGGTTTGGTGGCTGGGCTGGAGTTAGTCACCGCAGACTTCCATTTCCAGATTGTGAGGAAGGACTCAAGCCATTTTAGGCATTTTCTTGGACTTCCTTCTCGGCTTTTAATTGAAATACCCAGGAGGAATGGAGGAATCCACAGGCCCATTCTGCACTGATGTGGGATACTTCTGTGCAAGCACAGACGGGCTTGCCCTTCATATTGTAGTGTCAGACCACTCTTGTTAGTCCTTGGCTCAGTTCCCTTGCATGGGAACAGGGAATCTTCTATACGTTTCACCTTCTGGAAGCTGAGACTCCTTCGTGAAAGATGCCCACCGTGGTGAAAATCATTTGTAGATATTTTTCTTGCAGGGTCTAAATATGCTGGGATGGCTTGAATATTCAAAACAAAGCACATTTAATTTCTATACCCCTGAGGTATATAAATATGCTTATGTATTTGTACATATATATCTGTGAGTGCCACAGATAGGAAGACACCTGAACCAGCAAACTGCAGAATCACAAGAGGCCTCAGACACCCCTGTTTCTTTTCGGCAGGAACTCAGATGCCTACATCTAGCACAGCAAACAAGAAAAAACTGCACAGCTGCCACGACAACCAGCACATCCAGCTGCCAGACTTTTCACTACACTTCTTGCTCCGCTGTTCCGAGTTTTGCATCTTCCCTTGCCCAGCAGCACTGTCCTTTTTGCTGGAGCAGCTGTTTGGGATGTCACCACCAGCACGTCTCAGGGCAGGCAGGTGGCAGGCACCCTTAGGAGCACATCGAGAGTGGCCAGGCAGACTCCCCTCTGCCCATTCCCAAACACGGGGGCTGACACTCACCGTGCAGGGCAGCAGCAGAAGAAGAAGCCGGGATTTGTTGTGGGGTTGATGTTACAACCCTGTTTTTCTCCTGCTGAGATAAATGATTTTTTTCTGACCAGGGGAGCTCAGCGCACTCATCACCCAGAGCTTGCCCTGGGTTTGGTGTTTGGCCATGCAGCACCATGCAGGATACCCACTGCCAAGCCCCTTCACATGGGGCCCAAACACCTGCACAAAATACTTATTCATCACATAGATGATGACGAAAGAACAAAGTTTCTGTCATTTTGTGATGCTGATTGTGCATCTCACTCTTTGTGTTTTGCTTTCTTGACTCTGGTTCTTAATTAGCAACAAAGTTGCAGTCACATAAACACTGAGGAAAGATAAGTAATGTCAACCTTGAAATTGTTACTTTTCTGACTAGACAGGCTCTGTACCTTCCCCCAAAAGTTACCTAAATGTTTCTTCAGTTCTAAAGATAAACAAGTCCTTGGTGACAAAATATGGTGCCAGCCATGACTTTCACTTCTCCCTGGGGTCTGCTGGTGTATGAAAGCTTTTTAGTGACCAGCCCTGCCATCTCAAAGCGTTCCAGTTTGACTCCCGGGCGTTGCACCTTCATTGCAGTGCCTGCAGTGGACGGGGCGAGCAGCCCTTCCCCGCCATCCCAGTCACTGCTTGTGACCACCTCCATCTGGGGGGCACCGGGGCACCCCTCTCCCATGTCTGCCCTCAGATCAAAGGGAAGGCATCTGAGATGATGGTCCTTCCCCCGAAGGCCCCAGGCTCATGTGCAGGGTGGACAGAGGATGAGAACACAAGGTCTAGGGTTGCCTGATGTCAGCTTGAGTCCCTTGCTAGAGGACACCGGAAGGAAAGAAAGCTCACAGCAAACCGTGAGGGTCTGCAAGGGAACTTCTGGGAAGAGAGGTGATAAGCCCATGTAAATTAGGAAGGCAGGGAATTGGGGATTAACCCTATTGTTTTACACAGAGTGGTTTCGTTACAGTCAATTGTCTTTTGGTGTTTGTGGTTAATTATTGACCTGTGCAGAACGAAAGCACTTGGTCCAAAAAGCCAAGAAACTACAAGACCTTTATAGAGAAAAGCAGAAAAAGAAAAACAAAACAAAACAAAACAAAACAAAACAACCAGGCCTATATTTCCTGTGGAAAATTTTTCTTCCATGGCAACTCTACAAACAGCTCAGACTGTGTTCAATAACTAAGTGTATTGCCCCGTGAACAACAGGGTCCCATTAGCTCCATCAGAAGGCCAATACCCTCTGTACTGAGAACCTCTTGATTCAGGACATTTCTCTACCACAGAGTAAATTCCTGCTTGACCCCACTGAAGGATTCAGTTTATATCTTGAAGCATGAAAACTATTAAAGCAGGAAAAATGTTACTTTTCCCCTCTTGCATTTGGATTGCAGGCATCAAAAAACACATTTCAGTTCAGCATACAGAAGAATGTTGTAGTAAGTAAAAAAAAACCCAAAAAACAACGAATACTGAGTGAAAAAGAAGACAGCAAAGGAAGGGGTTGTATGACAGTAATAAATGCATTCTGTTCTTTATAAGCACATGTGTGGACAGTGGGTTTGTTTCTATGGGACAATTCAGGAAACAAATGGAAAGATAAGTTTGGGGTTTAAGCTCAGCAGATTTCAAAGCTCATTGTTTATACCTTCTGCAGTGCAATAAAGCTTATCAAGAACTTTTCCACTGGATACAAGAGTCAAAAGAAATAAGAGGAATGTGAACAGCATGCTTCCTCCGGGTTGTTACAATATCTGTAATTCTTTCAGCATAGATTTCCCATGATAGATTAAGCCTCATCTCACAACGATCATTTTTAGCAGATAATTGTAAACATTTTGCTGAGCTGACTAAGTTGTTCAAAAATTTACCATCCTTTCACTCTCCACAAGCTTAAAGCATGTGGCCAGTTCAAGGGCCCTTAATTAAAAATATTATACTTTTGCTATAGAAGCTCTTTCTTGCGCCCTGGTAATACTCTGGGATAAATCAACTGCGGATGTAAATGCATCCATTTCAGTGTAATTTCATTTAGAAGCTACAAGAGTCCTACATTTTCATTTAATGACTTGGATATGATTTCTGTAAGGGGGGAGTAGGATCGCTTCCCTGTTACAGGGGGGAGAGCTGAGCCTGGGAAGTGAGAGGCAGCAATTTGGCCAGCCCCTCATAAAGCTGGGAGAGCACGCGAGCCTCTCGCTCCTATTCCACATCTGGGCTTTCAACTTGAACCAGAATGTGGAAATGATGTATGAAAATATACACATTTCAGAGCACGAGATTCAGCTCTAGATCACCAGACCTCAAAGCTGCAATATTTCTGAGGCAGAGTGTCTTTCTCCACCTCTTAAACTGAGGTCATTTTTGTCTTCTTTTTCTATTTTGTTCTTGTGAGGGGGGACTGCATGGCATGTTTCTTAGGACTATAATGTTGCATTTGCTAATGAAATAAAGTGGTTTTTTTGGGAAAACTTCTTTTAAGCAAAACCATGTGTTCCAGGGAGGAAACATTCTTCTGGTAAACAGCTGAGCCCTTAACATTTAGCAACATAACTCTGTGTTTGCAGCTATTGAAAACTCTGTGACTGGGGAAGTCTGTGTTTCTGGGGCTCAGGACTGAAAGCATTTTGCTTGCTGTCATAATGCCAGCCCTTTCTTTTATGTATACACTAGATACAAGTAAGAACCAGTTATTGGATGGCTGCTTCTTATGGTTTTAATAAACTTTGTCTCGTATCAAAATGCTGTTGGGTTTTAATGTTGACGCTGCGCTGAGCGATGTTCTCTGCTCCAGCACAGCTGGCTCTTGCTTTCCAGAAATATAGCTGCACCCTGGCACTACTTGCAAAAATTGCGGTCTTAAATCATTTCCTCATCCCTCTGACCTGTGCCAGGAAGGACCCTCCACACGCAGATCTCCTTGCTAGTGCGGAGAAGGGGGCCATCCCTCCTTTGCTCCCCCGGTGCTGTGAGAGCAGAGAGCGGAGGTGGCAGGGGGCGGCTGGGGAACAGGAGAAGTTACCTGCCAGGCATGAACAACTGCCCTGGAAAGCTCAGGAAATAAAGATAATACAGCTGGAAACTGCAGGCAGAAACAGAGCTGAGAGGATGGGAGTGCCCCATTCCTGGCTCCTGCTTCCCATTCCATGAGTCCACCTCTTTTGGAGACATTTGAAGGGCCGCAGGGCTGTGGGGCAAATCCTACTGATGGGAAGAGAGGATGTTTCATTTAGTAGAAGTGATTTCCTGAGCAGCACTGGGGAGGGGAGGAGGCTGGTTGGATGACTTTGGGATCTTGTACCACTTCTCTGTCCATCAGTGGGAAGGGGAAGGCCACAGCCCTGGCTCCCTCTGGGCAGAGGGACACGATTGTTCCTGTGCCTGCTCATCCCAGTGAAGCTGGGCTGCTGAGCTCTGGGCATCGTGTTGACCTTTGCAGTACAAAGGGATCTTATCTTGTTCTTTATATCCCTCAAAGCAGCTGGGCATGCTTACAAATTTCAGTAACTACCAGCTAAGGCCAAACAAGATCCCACAATAAAAGTTCAAGGCTCTGCATTCCTCTTCTTATTGCTTTCCTGAGCAGATTCTCATTTTAATTGGACTTGTGGTACTTTCACCCAGTTATCTCAGAGTACATAATGCCTACTTTAATAACTGGCTATAACGAGCTAATCAATTCTTCTAGGTATTATTTTCAAGGAATAAATATTACTATCCTTGCTGTAAGAATGGGAAAACTGAGGCAAAGAGGAGCAGTTGTTGGGTAAATAGGTTTGTTTTACTTTTAATGGTATAATAACATCCTGGTTTTATTTGTATAGGTTTATGTATTTGCTTCTTAATAGGCTTTGTGTTCTGTTACTGCTTTCCAGCAATGTTATCTGTCACTGTATTGGCACATCCCACTTAGCAACAGTTGGTTGTGTGCATGTACTGAGGTTCTTTTAGGAAAACTGCAGTGATTTCAGGAAACTTAACAGAAGCTGAGGGAGTTTGGGGCATTTTTTATACATATATTTGATTTATCCTAACCCTGTTTTCCTGGCTTTTCCTTTTTCTTCCTCCTCCTTCTCTTGTTTTTGATGCCTTCTTTTCCAGAAAAAAAACCCCAACAAAACAACCACAAGCAGCATTCTTTTCTATTTATTTTCTGTATACGTCAGCTTGCATTTAAATTTCTAATATGGAAAGTCAACGGAATACGACTTTTTACTGTCTAAAAAACTAAGATATTCTACTGGTTATGAAGCTTGCAAGGCAGAACTATGGCTTTACTAATATATCAGTTAATCACTTATACCTTTAATGAATATTCAGAAAATACATGTTGGTTTGGTAGCATATACCAAGGAGTTTAAGTTTCCCACAGTTCAAGCATGCTTCCCTGAACTCCTTTGAAGAGTAAATAGACCACTAGCCAGATCAGAGGGGTCTGCTGCAACAAAGTAAGTAAAAAAAAGACTTAATTTTGTTTGTCAGCAGGATTTTGGTGGAGATATGTGCTGTACAAAACTAAGCACATTTGTGGTTATTGGTAGGATCGAGTCTCCAGATAGGAACAAGTGTCATGAAACTCTTATTTGAAACATCTGCTTTGCTCTAAACTTGTTTAGTAAAGGCCTGACTTCTAAAAGCGTTTAGGTGTTTATGTGCACCTTGGTGTCTTTATAAAGCTGGCACTAATTCCTAATTGAACTGTGGACTAAGGGCCTCCGGAGAGTCTGAGATCCTTATATAGACTTATTTCAGTCAGCTTTTAATTCTGAGGAGACTAAAAAAAAATAAATAGTTGAAATCAGTCTCAGATGCGTTAAAAAAGTGCTTCACAAACAAGGGAAACGGTCAATCTTAAACTGAGGTAACATAAGGCTTCTGTAACTGGAGTATTTTGGTAAGTTTAGTAGCAGTAAGAGGCAAAATACCTGTGTGACTGCGCAGTTTAACACTGCTAGCCCTGACAGCTTGAGTTCCGAGCCTTTCTGCTCCACAGCTCTCTGTCCTGCGGCTCGCCCGCCGCTGCCTTTGACCAGGCAGCGAAT
>VXBX01002369.1:420715-479396 GCA_013400415.1 Scytalopus superciliaris | reverse complement strand
ATTTTTTTTAAGTTGTTTTTTTTTTTGGCGGGGGCCTTACCTGCTCTTCCCATCATCGCTCAGCCCTTTCGCCGGGGGGAAGAGGCTTCCCCCCCCCTCCAGCTCCCACCTCTCCCGGTCTCTCCGCTGCCGCCCTCCCGGAGCCCGAAGAGCAGAAAAAAGGGGAACTTGGCCCCCCTCCTCCGCCAGATCCTTCTTGCTCGCTCTCGGCGTCATTGTTGTTCTTCAGCTGACTCGGGGCCCCAGAAGAACGCGAAGGTTTCGGGGTTCACCCCCCGCCGTCTCTCCGCTCTGAGTGATTGTCTAAAAAATTAAAAATGGCCGAGAATGTGGTGGAGCCGGGCCCGCCTTCAGCCAAGCGCCCTAAACTCTCCTCACCGGCGCTCTCCGTGTCCGCCAGCGACGGCACAGGTCAGTCTCGGGGGCCCGGGCCCTCCCCAGCTCTCCGTGCCGCAATTACTGCCTTTTTCTCCCCTCTTCTGCCTAAATCTCCTCCTCCCTTTTGCTGCTGTTAACTAGAGCCTGCCTTCCTCTTTCCCGTCTCTCCTGTTTTCGCTCCGTTTGAACCTATTGGCGTTAATGGCATAGGGAGGGTGTTCGGATGTTTCTGCCCTTCTGGTTTTTTGGAAGTGATTGAAAGCAAAGCTGTTCAGTGTATTGTGTTTTTGATCAGCTGCAGATAACCAGCTCGTCATTTTCGTGTCTTTCACAATAGTAGTTATTACGGAGCTCCTTGCTAAGCATAATGCCAGTTTTTTTAAAATGCCAGTTGCAGAAATACGAAATGGTGCTAAAGACGATGCTGTTGTACACTTTATTGTTGAACTACATGTGTATACGCAAATATGTCTTGTTTTTTATTTTATTTTGCGTATACAGGGGGTTTTTAACATCATAGAAACGAGATTTATTTCTCTGCTGTTTTTCTTATTTTCCCTTCTTACGTGCAGTCTGCTTATTTGATTTACTTTTTGCAATCCTTCGTTATTCCTTACAGAAGGGTATCTAAATACTGCTTTTCTGATTCAAATAGGAAAAAACAGCTAAAACCAAAATCTAGATACCATACTTGTGGCATAAGGTTTATTGTCTTAGAGATGAAATGTTACTTCACCTTATTTGCGTTAAGAATCAATATGGAGTGTAGTTCGCCTTGCATCTCCGTTTCTTTGCTGCAAGACCAAAATGTCTGAAATTCCCCTGTAGACTTAAGAGCTGTGAAGATAAAGAGACATCTCTGCAGTCCTGCAAAGGTCTTCGGTGATGTTGCAAAGGCAAGCTAGAGATTGGAAATTTTAGGTGCCCCATTCCCTTGCAAATATGAACTGGTTGTACTGGGAGGGGGAGGAGTAACAAAGGGCTGTTCAGCTTTTTAATGTTTCTTGTGAAGCAAGTGAGTATTTGGTGACATTTTGCTATGAGAATACTCTGTTACCTGTCCCACAGGAGTTTCTTTGATCACATTAGATGTTCTTAGCCTATGGGACATGGAGGAGGCTTCCTCCTGCCAGAATCTGGTGACTGGTGGCATTTCTGAAGCCACCAGTGCTCTTGTTCTATGCAGTTAACAGCTGGCAAGAAAAAGGAAAAGTTTGGGTTTGTTTGGTTTTTTTCCCTAAAATGCTCATTTTTCACAGTAAACAACAGGTTTTAGTAGCCAGTTTTTAGCTGAGCAATGGATTTGATTCTACTTGGAATCATCTCCAAAACTTTGATTTTGCCTTTTCTATTCCTGGTGAATGACGTACTAGTTTTGAAAAGTTTGTGTGTAACTTGTAGAGCATATTAGATAGAGGCAATATTGTGTTGTAGTTGGAGGACATGACTATTCCTAATATCAACAGGTCTCTAGTAAGAGAGTAGAAGATCCTTGGAGAAGCTCCTCCTTAGCTGGAACTACTTGTTGGGGTGTTTTGTGCTAGACTTGGAAACTAGTACTTAATTCAGCAGTAACCATGTTTAATTTGTGTTGGCAGTGGCTATTTTCCTCTGTTAGGAGAGGTGAAATAAAAATGTGTTGTGGGAGGAGTTCTAATATTTGAACAATATGAAAGTTAAAGGCATATTTTGATTCAGATGAACATACATATCTAAGTTATGATGTTTGTGATCAAATAAGGGCTGGGTAATTTGTGTATGTATTTCAGTTTAACAGGTGCAGACTTTCACAGAATACTTAGTCTTTTAATTGTTAACCTACTGAGCAGCTTAATAAATGAACTTTTTAGAGTTTTGGTGAAACACTAGGGATTGGACAGTTTCAGTAGTGAACAAAGGTGATTTTTTTTCCCCGAAGTTATTAGGACTGTTATTACCTGATAGGTATGCAGAAGTTTATAGTGGTGCAAACACTTTATGTATGCTACATAAAAACTATTAAAGTATTTTGACTCTTTTGGCTTTTGTTTTTTGTTGTTGTTGCCAACTAATTAGCTGAGTATGGGACAGTTCCATTTTCTGTTTTTTAACGTGACATGATATCTATTTCTCTAAATCCAATCTATGAACTAATGAATGTGTTTTGAGGATTATATTTTTTCATTTGCTGCTTGAGAGATTGCATTTTGTTTTGTCACACTTCTGTTGTGGGAAACTGCTTTGAAGATGCTTTTTCTTAACTTATCTGCTGGTTAAATTTGCTTTGAAATAGTGCAAGCAGCTGTCATTAAGTAAATTCCACTTATAGAATCTGTTGTATTGTCCCTACTCCTCAGTTAATTATAGAAAATAAATAACGTGGTGCTTATGTACTTACTCAAGCACTCTTTTTAAAACTGTTAGGGTTCTCAGCATGGTTAGAGGGAAGGAGAAAGGCAAGAAACTTGCATTATTGATGGAACTTTTTCCGGCACATGTGCATGGTGGACCTTTGAGTGTGGTTCTGCTGTTAGGTTTATGACTGGTTTCTTGCTCTGAAATGCTGTTTTAGCTTGTTAGATACCTAAAAGCGATGTTAACTTATTCCCAAACTTGCAGATGTTATGTGCGTTTCTGTTGAAGACTAAGAGGACTCTCTAATTTGCTCATACTTTCACTGAAAACCTGGATGATACTCATATTCTGGGCCTGGAATGTACCAAACTTTAGCGTCGGTGGCATTTTTCTAAAAAGAAGTCAGCAAAGATTGTCCTCATATGCTTGATTTATTGGCAGCAGCCGAATATTGCAGTATTTCCCACTGTCGTTGCAGTGCTGCATCTTCTTCTGTCTTGGAAACCTTAAATGGTTCATGTGTTCTCAGCTCAGAATTTGCTTTGACGTAGAACATACTGTGGTAGTGTAGTTTTGAGCTGCATTGTTAATGCAAATCCCTTTAGGAGTTAAGAGTAACATAGACTTACAGGGAAACTGAAATGTTTGTAGCACATCTTGTAATAAACACTTTGAAGGAAATTAGAAAGTCTTGGTGGTATATTAGAATTTTTGAATGGTCTAATTTTTCCTTTAACATTGTGTAGCTCTGGAATAATTTCAGAGGCAGGACTGTGGGATTCCTTTCAATTGCCAGAGATTTCTCTACAACTTTTTTTTTTTATTTAAATGTCAAATTTGTTGCAAAGAAGAATGGTGATTTTCTATATATCTTTTCCATATGTTCAGGCATTAAGTTTTCCGAGGGCCATTACAACTGTACAGTGGTATCTCTTGGTGGCAACAATATCCTAGTTTGGGATGCCACTTTTTGACACTGGGTGCTAGCACAGCTCTTCTGTTCTAGCATGGTTACATTGACGTCAGTACTTTGCCAGTGTAGCTCATTTTGCTTGCCTTTCCTTAATGGTAGCAACATGGTTTTGATATGTTGCACCCACTCTCATGAGACTTTCTTAGACTTTAAGTTTGTGTTAGCAAACTGGTTCCCCCACTGTAACAGAATAATTTGATTGCATCCCGAGGAGTTATCTCCTGAAGTAAAATGAGTGAAAGTCCTTCATAAAGATATGTTTTTAACTTGATGCATTAAACCACTGCTGTTGCTTTTTTTTATTTTCGGGGGGCAGGACTTTTTTTACTTGTGAACCCCTCAACTTTTCCTGCAGTAACGTGGGTATGCTGAAATTGTTATGTAGAGATTTCTGTGTGGTATATTCAGGACGGGAGAGTTTAATCATCTTTTACAGCACATGCACTGCCCCTCCCCCTTAGAAATACCCTGTTTTCTGTGAACTGGGAAAGTGTTTTGGGCTCTGGGTTTGGAACTGCTGATAAAAATGAAGTATACCCCCTGCTGCAGCATATTGGTATCATGTCTTTAGGTTGCTAGATCTGGAAACAGGATTTTAAGTGCTTAGTGTTTTGGGCTTGCTGTGACATTGGAAGTCAGTTTTCTACAATTAGTTGGGGTGTGTATCGTATCAGAGATCAGAAAATGTACTTGTGATATGTGTCTTAACATCCTTTAGTTTACTGTATCCAAAAGTCGAGCTTTTCCTCAGTCTCCCTTGCAGTGCCCATCTTTTGTCAAGTCTGTATGTTCCTGTTTTTTCAGGAGCTGTTTCTGACCTTTAAAATTTTACTTTCCCTCACATCAAAGGTCTAAGACTTGTAACGAAACTTCTGGACTACTGAAATTTTGACTGATACTCATCTTTCATTTGTTCCAAATGGATCAGGATGTTTTATTTCTCAAAATGAGTTGTATTAATCTTGTCTCACTGCCCTTTTCAATTTCCAGACAGCTATGTGTTTTTTCCTAGTGTTTGTATAAGCTACAATTAAAATGAAATACTTTTTACAAATCTCTTTTCTGGCTGTCGTTTAGGGCCAAGTCATTAGTGTCATTTTACTTACAGCCATCAATTAAATGTTTCCATCCCTTCTTGTTGAAAGCCACATTTTTTGCTATTTTTGCCTTAAAATGTGGTTTGATGGATGGTGTATACTGTAAATCAAGTATTGCAGTGCTGGATGCTTGTATGGCAAAAATGGGTCTCTTTACCTTGTAGCTAAGCAGGGTCTCGAAGTAACTGCATTAGAAGTCAATTTAAATTAAGAGAATTTAAGCCAGTGAGATTTTCTTTCAAAAGTAAACCAGTCATTCATATGGTGCTTAGTGAGGTTTTAAAAGAAAATCTTCCAGACTTTTGAAACTTGTAGATTTCCAAACTGCTTTATCTATTCTTTTGTGTCTTTCACCAAGTGGATGGTGTGCATCTCTCTAACACAGGTAGGTACTTTTTCAGAGCGGTGTTAGAAAGTTAGCTAATTGAAGAAAAAAAAAAAAGAGTAGTCACTACAACACAAGGACTGTACATACCATGATGTAAAAGTGAATCTTGAGCACTTACAAGTCAAAATCCCTTGAGATTAGAAAACCAGTTTAGAATTGCAATTTAAAAATAGATTCACAGGTTTGATATTACAGGAAAAAAACTTCTTCTGCTGAACTGGTGAATTTAAATCCTGGATTTAAAAAAAAAAAAAAAAAAATCTCACTTTTGCATCTTGTTCCTCACAGTCCTAGAGCAGGGCTTGGCTTGAGTGTAAAGGGCCCCTAGTTCAGGTTGTTGGTCGGTTGTGCATTTGCGGAAAACCAAATTTTATCTGGGAATGGTTTATCAGACTCTAGGGTTTAGTATATGTTTTTAGGGGGAGGTGAGTTTCATAAGGTACTGGGGATAAATGCTGAACTTGTGCTGTAGGAATTCTGGCTTCTTGTATCTCTACAACTTTGAGAAAGTGACTTTATCATTAAATTTCAGTTTTGTATGATTTAGTGTGTATTTCCTGCGTCTTCCCTATAGACTACTTGATCATCTCCCCTCTGTCACATCAGTGTCTTGCTTAGCTGCCTTAGCAGGAGCAGCCTTTCAGTGCTTGTTCCAACAGTGCAATGATACCACTTCAGCCCTTCTCATCACCTGACCTGGTGCTCCTTCTGAGAGGATTTGTCCCAAAATTGTTTACATTTATTATTTGACAAATGGAGTCGTTTTGCTATGTGGATTTCACTGACAAATAAACAATGCACACCTGTCTCCAAGGATTTGGCTTTTCTGTCTTTACTTAAACTGTAGCAGCAGGCTGAAGTAAAATACATCTGTTTCTGCATATGGTGGTATGCCTGACAAAAAAACTTCAGTGGTTGCACTGCATTTGTGGAACTTCAAGTAGAATTTGAACTAGGGCAGATATCCTCTCCCTGAACAGTAAGTGACATATCTGACAACATATTATTCTGTTCCTAAATAGCAAACAAGTTTTCTTAAAATGGATTGGCATATGAATGTATTTAAAGTTCGATTAAAAACTTTGTGCAGTATTCTCATTCAGGCACCTATTTTTTCCAACACTGTTTGAAGATGAGTAGGAGTGTTGAATTCTGGTGTACTCAAATCATACTAACTTGTGGTTCAGCTGATGATGTCAGGTGTGTTTACAGGAATGGCAAGGATATAAAATTGTGGTCTAATCTAGGATTTTCATTAGAAAGTACATGTTAGGCACAGGACCTTCAAAAACAGTGCAGGCCATTTTTTGATATTTTTTTGTTGTGAGATGGGACAGACTAAGGTTTTGCTTTTTTCCATTTGATGGTGTGAAACACCTCTGAACTGCACCTTTTGTTGCATCTCACTGGAGTTTTGAACCATAACCATTTGTGTGCAGAATCATGATTTACTGTTTCGTGCTTTGTAGAACTCCCAAATACCAGTGAGTAGGTAATTTCTCTTTTTTTAAGAGGCATTGTAACACACTCTTACTGTCTTAGTGAACTAAAATAATCTAATTTTCAGAGAGTTTTTTTTTCTTTTTTCAGACATAATAAAAAGTAAAGTTCTAGCAAAATGCCGATGTGTGGCTGGCTCAGTAGAAATTTTGCTGATGCTAAACTGCCATTTATGTGTTCCTAATTATAATTTCAGGAAATCTCAGGAATTACTTGTTTAAGATAACAAAGTCTGATCTGCTGACTTATGTTTGGGGTTGGGTTTTTTTTGTTTGTTTGTTTAATTGTATCTTTTTTTTTTTACATAAATTTGTTGCTGCTCTTTGCTTTTACTTTGGAGTAATACTGAATGAAGTCAAGTCAGTAGCAATCAGGAAACTGAGGTGACTTTTTGGTAACTGTATATGCAGATTGCATCATGAAATGAACTTTACTCTTTTCTTTAAACTGATTTGTAATCAGTTCTGAAATGAAACTGATTCAGTGTGTTCGTGCCCATAAGGGTGTTCCCTTCCTATCTCCATGTACCTGTTTTTTGCCCATGAGCACAGCAGGCCAGCAGAGCTTCTCTAGCTTTTCAGACTTGTGGGCTGGTCACCCACAATTTATAAACCCCCAGCTGAAATGTCATTCTTTAACGATGCTACAGATCAGTGATAGGCAACTTAAGGTGGTCTTATGGGAATTTCAATGGCATACTCAAGATAGTGTTTGGAATAAGAATACTTATTTAGAGACTTTTGCCTAAAGGTAGCCCAATGAAATATATGCAAATAGCAACGTGTTCACAAGGAAATGAACTGTGTATCTTCAGCATTTTGGAATTAAAGTGTCAAAACTTCATCTTATTTCGTGGAATCATAGAGTATGCTGAACTGGAAGGGACCCATCAGGATCGAGTCCAACTCCTGGCCCAGTGCAGGTCATCCCAAGAATCACACCATGCCTGAGAGCATTGTCCAAATGCTTCTTGAACTCTGTCAGACTCAGTGCTGTGACCACTTTCCTGGGGAGCCTATTCCATTGCTCTGCCACGCTCTGGGAGAAAAACCTTTTCCTGATATCCAACCTAAGCTTCCCCTGACTCAGCTTCGTGCTGTTTCCTTGTGTCCTGTCACTGGTCCTGAGAGTGAAGAGATAAGTACCACCCCTCTGCTTCATCTCATGAGGATGTTTGATGCCCTTTCATTTTTAATCAATTTAGTAGATCAATTTAGGTTACTTCTACATCTTATGTTAGAGAAAACATTTTGGCACAGCTTACTACCATTGGATGACTGTGGCTTCACAGAGGATCTACATGAAAAGCCACCTCTTTAATGCTCTTTAACAGTAGAGAATAAATCTGATCTCCAAAATGTTGTAAAACAAAGTTCCTACCAGGTTGGTGTGACTTACTTCTTTTTTTTTTTTCTCCTCTTTCTTAGACATGTGGGGTTTTGTTTAGTTGGTTTTTTGTTGGTTTTTTTTTTCCTTCCATGATGAAACTGCCTGAACATGTCTAGCTTAATTTTCTGCCATTGCAGAGGCCTTTGGAATTGATTACTTTATTAGCACTGTGTTTCAAGGCTGTGCTTCACCTTTGCGTCTGCATTTTCATGGATACCTGAGGACTTTCCTATGAGATGGTGTCCATACCTATTCCTGCCTTTTTTGTTTTTGTGTTTTGAGTTCTGGATTTATTTTTTTTTGAGGGCATTTCAGGCAGTCCATTTTAGGGCCTGTAATGCTGGTGCTTGACTGCAAACCTGAATGGCTGATTTCTCTGGAATACTGGCTGTATCCTCTGGGCACTTTCTCTGTTACATCTAGGCCCTCTTCAGTTGATAGCTTTTGTATCACTGTGCAGAGAAGGTACTGACCTCAGCACCTTGCTGTTTTTCTTTGTCTGAAAGCACAGCAAAGGTATCATGTTTTCTGTGTGGTCCAACATCATCTGTGGCTCCTGTCAATCCTGTCACATGCATACTTTTTATTCTTCTGTTAAGCACTGTCCACTTGTTTAGCTGTGAACACAATGACTGTGATAGAATTTGATTGGTTTACAGGTTTCTGGTCTTCAGAAATGTTTGTGCAGAAAGGTGACTGTTCAGCAGAGTTCTAATTGGATATGTCTCTGTTCAGAATGTAATATAATAAATGCGATGCAGGGACAGGAACTGTGAAGTTTCCTACCTCTGTAAGATCAGAAATGAGGTAAGGTCTGGAGCCAGTAGTTGTCTGACATATCTGCCGTGCAGGGTTCTTGGAGCATCACTCTTCACACATGATACTGTTTCTTCAAATTATACAAACTCCCCTCCAGACTGAATGCTCCGATGTCTTGAGTCACAGAGTAGTGTTGCTATTTTGTAGCATGTGGGCCAGTTCTTAGGAAGCTAGTACTGTACACTGCAGACTGTTTACTGGAACCAGATAGTCTCCATATTGGTAGAAATTCTTGTTGAATTCTGAAAGGTGAATAAAAGTCTGTCTTAATCCAGACATGAGAAAATGATTGAATCCTGATTGCTGGCTACAAAGCATGCAAAAGAAACTAGTATGTGCCACCTGAATTTTTGTGTCAATTTCTTTGCTAAGTGGTTAGTATTGATATATTTTCCTTGCTTTATAAGCTTTGTCAGAAATCTCTACCTTGCCTTGCATGCTTTGAGAGCAGTTACATCACTAGTGCTGCCAGGTGCTCTTGCAGTAAAACTAACCTGAAATAACTAATTTGAAAATTGATCACTTGATAAGGCACTGAAGCCTTATTTACTTAAGGGTTTTGATTGCACACTCTGCATATGTATTAGTTTAAAGTCCATTTTGATGCCAGGTGGGTTTTCAGCCCAGACCAGCAGTTTCCTTGCGTGTTGCAGATTAGACATTGTCAAAGGCAGACTTCTCAGATGTAGGACGCAAAATCAAGAAAACAATCCATAGCACACAATGCGGGTCAGTACACTGATTTTTGAAGTTACTTTCTGACAGTTCAGGGCACAGTTTGTATTGCTTAATCCAGTGTAACTGGACTGCCATTGAAAGAAGTGGACCTGCTCCTTCTCCTGTCTTCTCTGACCCACTTTCTTACTACAGACCTAATGTAGTCAGGGCAAGTCAGGCCAGTTTCTTGACTTTACTGGAAAAAAAAAATAATAAAAGAAGACCTGCTTAAACGTTCAGTAGTAGTACAGTTCCTAAAAGGAATTATGATTTGCATGTTCAGACTACCTCAGGTTAAGATTTTTTGGTCTACTACTTAGATGTTGGGTTTTGGAGGTACTTTTGTTTTCTCTCCTTTGAGTCTTAGGTGGCAGTAGCAATCTATTCTGTATGTTCTTGTTACTTGTGGGAAGAAATACACTAATAAAACTATAAATACCATAATGGGGAAGAACTGTGTTACTCTACTGAGATCACTTACTGCCACTGTGTTACTGGGCGTTTTTGAGGTCTTAGGCCAGATACTGTCTGTTCTGTTGCACCCCAATTTTAGTGTCTGATTATAGCCCAAGATCTTTAGAGGTTATGAATCAGGTAGACAAACCCTTACAGGACTAATCTTCCTCCTTTGCCTTCCCACAGGCTTTATTTTGTTACTGAGAAATCTTTGTGTGTATCCTTAATGAAACAGACTGCAAGGCCAGCAGTGGGCTCAGTGTACTGGAAAGTCAGTCAGTTCTCTGGATGTTTATCACCGTTGTCTTCACCTGTGCCTTTGGCTCTTGTGTATGTGCTGTTATTTTCAAATAGGCTGTGAGGTGTGTGGCCCAGCCTTGCCAGTTTTTGGGTTGGTCATAGGTAGAACACTCTACAGTGGGATTTAGGGTACCAATTCTACCTAGATGATTGTAAAATGGATTGCAACTCTTGCTAGATATACACAGGGTCTTAGTGATATTTTTGGTGTTTAGAGACTGTTTGTATTTCAGTCCTTTATTGTATCTGAAAATTTCAGCCTCCTAGGAGCTGACTAAAAAGGTAATTTTTGTCGCTGACCAGAAAAGTGAAAGTTTATTCTAGTTTTGTTATCTACTGGCTAAAGAAGACTTTGAAGTTTTTCTTTTTGAAAAAGACTTCTAAAAAGGGTAAACTCACCAGCATGTTGCATTCTTTGTACTTACTGCTTAGAATTTTGGCTTGTAGGTGATAGTATTCTTTTACGGTGAGTTGTGTATTCTCTAGGATTAAAAATCCTAACAAGTTAGTCTTATATAGAAAGAACATCTTAGATTTTTTTGATGTAAAGAACTAATCCAATTGGGATTATTTCACAGCCATTCAGATTGGGGGTGGGTTTCTTTAGTGTAGCTGGTGTTATGTTGTGTTTTGAGACATTAATAAAAAGAATTAAAACCATTTTGTGTTTTTGACATTTTTCTTCTTGTTCACTGATGTCACACAATTACCACATCAAGGAGTTCAGGTAGCTTTTACCTGAATGCTCCAGTTGGTTTTGGGCTAGGAAGCCTTAGAGCTGGAATTTTCTCATTTGTGAGGAGGGGGAGTTTCCAGAAGAGTGAGGTCTTCAAAGATGCAGACTATTATTTTCTTGTGAATATAGATGAGCAGATCTTTGTCTCTCGAAACAAGAAGTGCGCTGTCCCTTTGCAATGTTATATCTGAAATCATCTAAATGGGTCTTTCTGAGAAAATACTATGCAATGGTTTGAAAAACAAATTAGTTCTTATTTATACACACTCATCACTTTCCAGGTGGTTTTGTGAAGGGCTTAATATACAATGGTCTGATCTCAAGAAAGGTGTAGTGAGGATTTTTGATTTGGGACTTGCTCTGCCCTGGAAGTTGTGTGTTTTCAAGAGCAGAAGTTCTTTCCCCTGCTCCAAGCAGTCACAAAACTGGCCTTTGAGCTGCGTGAGTGCTGGTGGGAGGTGGCTGTGTGTGGCTGTGATGGTTGTGCTGTAGGTACAGGGTTTGTGCTGGCTCATGTTCTTTCCAGACACTTAACTTTTGTTTTCAGTTTTGTTTGTTCATTATTAAAGGATGGCAGACTAACTTGTGAATTCCTGATTGCGTCTTTTACTCCTTCCTCACTTGTGGGCTGTTTGTCAGATTATAAGCCAAAGTGTTTTCTGGATATAGTGCTTCAACATTTGACTGTTAAAGGTGTCCTAACAGGCTTCTTACAATGCCTGTTCAAGCTGTTTTAAGCTGTCATCCATTTGCTTTCTCCATTTCCTTGATCTGTAGTCTGAGGGTCTATTCTACTGTAACTCTTCCCGTGTTCATTAGTACTTACTTCCTAAGCTAACCACTGAACGCTGGAAGTTGGTTTTGGTTTTGTTTGTTTTTCGGGGAGTGGTGGTGTGTGTGTGTGTGTGTGGTGTGTTTTGAGACAAGTCTACTGACACGCCACTCTAAATCCATCATTTTGAGTGAAAGAAGCTGGACAAAGCTTTATTCTCCTGATTGTTTCTTCACTTCTGAATCTTCAGAAATACCAGCCATGCAACTGAAAGATCAATCCTTAGTATACCTTGCAAAGCATAACTTCCAGTGCAAGGTTTATGGTAATGAAGAATGGGCAAACTGATTTTAACAGTTCTGTAGTGGAAACTTTGTGCTCTGTTGCTTTGTAGTAATGTAGGGTCTATAAATGGAGTTGTAAAATCTCTGTTGTGGTATATACCTGCATTCTTGCCAATTTTATACCATATTTTCAGAATTCTAAAGTAATGATCTTTTTATGTGATAACAGTTGCAAAGTTGTAGAAAGTAGTAGAGGAGTTTTGGCAGTTTGGGTATGATATCATGAGAAATATTTTAAATAGATTTGTAATGCTGATGAGCTCTTCTGACTTACATGCTGTTTAACTGCAGTCTTTTTCCACTAATATTTGAACCCAGTCATCTTGCCAGCCTCTCTAGAAGTAATGAAATGGACATGTCCTTTTAAATGCCGTTGCTGAGATGAGTATTTTAGGGTATTTAGATTGAAGTTTTTGAAAATGCAGTGCAACACCACCTACAGAGCATCCACAAAATGACCTTTCTGGCAGAAATTGTGCTGAAATATTCCAGTAGTTAAGATCAAAAAATGGCTCTTTACTGGGTATTCTCAGATTCCAAACATCAGAGTAGTTTTACAGAGTAGTTCTGCATAGCTACGTCACACAGTGCTTTAGCTTTCCATGGAATCACAGAGTGGTTTGGGTTGGAAGGGACCTTGAAGATGATCTAGTTCCAATCCCCCTGCCATGGTCAGGAACACCTTCCACTAGACCAGGTTGCTCAAAATCCCATCTAATCTGACTTTGAACCGTTCCAGGAATGTGAGACCTTCACAACTTTTCTGGGCAGCCTGCCTCACCACCCTCACATTGAAGAACTTCTTCCCATATCTAGTCTAAATCTATTCTCTTTCAGTTTGAAAAGTTCCCCCTTGTCCTATCACTACATACTCTTATAAAAAGTCCCTTTCCAACTCTCTTGTAGCCCTTTTTGGTGCTATAAGGTCTCTCTGAAGCCTTGTGTTCTTCAGGAGCTACCCCAATTCTGTCTTCATAGGAGCCGTGCTCCAGCCCTCTGATCATCTTTGCAGCTCTCCTCCAGACTCACTCCATGTCCTCCTTGTGTTGGGGACCCTAGACCTGGATGCAGTACTCCAGGTGGGCTCTCATGAAAGCGGAGTAGACCAACACCCCAACTCTTTCTCCTTGGGGCTGCTCTCAATCCATTCTCCACCCAGGCTGTATTTGTGCTTGGGATTGCTGTGACTTGCACATGGCCTGGTTGAACTTCACGAGGTTCCCACGGACCCGCCTCTCAAGGTCCCTCTGGATGGCATCCCTTCCCTCCAGCGTGTCAACTGCACCACACAGCTTGGTGGTGTCAGCCAGTTTGCTGAGGATGCACTCAATCCCACTACCCATGTCACTGTCAAGGATGTTAAACAGTGCTGGTTCCAGTACTGACTCCCAAGGAACACCACTTGTCTCCAGTTGGACCTTGAGCTGTTGACCATACCTCTTTGAGTGTGACCATCCAGCCAATGTCTTATTGGCCAAATGGTCTGTCCATCAAACCCATGTCTCTTCAGTTTAGAGACAAGGATGTCATGCAGCACATTGTCAAATGCTTTGTACAAGTCCAGGGAGAGGATGTTAGTTGGTCTTCCCTCATCCACCAATGCCATAACCCGGCTGTAGAAGGGTTAGAATTTGTGAGGCGTGATTTGCCCTTAGTGAAGCCCTGTTGGCTGTCACCAATCTTCTTTATTTCCCATGTGCCTTAGCATAGTTCCCAGGAGGATCTGCTCTATGGTCTTGCTGGGCACAGAGGTGAGACTGGCTGGCCTGTCATTTCCTGGACCTTTCTTGTTTCTCTATTTAAAAATTAGTACCTCAGCCTTCTTTATATCCCAAGTAACCAGGTTCCCCATTTCCTTCTGGAGAGGGCCTGTATTTTTCGTAGTTGTCCCTTTATGCCCAGTGTACATCTAGAAGCTTTTCCTTTTGGTCTTGATGACCCTGGCTTGATTTAATTCTTATCAGGGCTTTAGGTTTCCTTATATGATCCCTGGCTGCTTGGGCAGTTTCTTTGCATTCCTCCCCGGCTACCTGTCCTTGCTTCCACTCTCTGTAAGCTTCCTTTTTGTATTTGAGTTTGTCCAGAAGCTCCTCTTTCATCCACGCAGGTGATGCCTCACAGGCCTGCTGGCATTTTTGCCTGACTGCCTCTTTATTGGGATGCATTGCTCCTGAGCTTGAAGGAGGCAATCCTTGAGTATTAACTGGCTTTCTGGGGCCCCTCTTCCCTCCAAGGCTTGATTTCATGGTACTTTACCAAGCAGATTCCTTGAAGAGACCAGAGTCTGCTTTCCTGAAGGCCAGGGTGTCAGGCTTGCTGTGCTCCCTCCTTACTGCCCTAAGGATCTTGGGCTCCACCATTTCTGGTTACTGCAGCCAAGGCTGCCCTTGAGTTCCACATTCCTCACCAGCACCTTGTTGGTGAGAACAAGGTCCTGCACAGCACCTGTCTGTGCCAACTCCTCTCTCACTTGGAGAGGGAAGTTACCATCACCACACTTCAGAAACCATAAACTTTGTAAGTTATTTTTAGTTTAACTCCCATAGGTTAAATACACAGACCAAGGCAGGCATAAGAACTTCATTTTCTTGAGCACATTGATTATTCTGGGTACTATGGAATGTTCTTGTATCTATATATTCCAAATAGCAATCTTTCACCACTTGGTTACCTTGGGGATTGCTTTGCATGGGCTCTTGACATGGGAATTTGATGATGATTTTCCATCCTAGTGGTTTTTCACAGCTTCTTGGCCAGGAGGGCTACTTTGTTTCTGACAGTGTTGTGGGAAGATACTGGCTGTCCAGTGAAGTTCAATGAAATCTGGCCATTCAGTGCTGGTAATGACTGGATGTAGAAGAATGAAAAAACCAAACAGCTGCCCAACAAAAAAAAAACCAAACACCAAAAAACTCCAGCTCAACCTAAAACCCCACAACCAAAGCTCTATTCATTATTCTATAAATCGTCTATATTTTAAAAAAAATGTATTGCTCTATTAGCTGTGGCTGTTCCAAAAGTATAAGAGTTCAGTGAAAATTAAAATTATAAAGACAGTGTTTTCCCATCAAAATGTTAATTCTTTGTGGTAATTGTTGTCTAATTCCATTGGCTAACTCTGAGACATTTTAATACCGTTTGTTCACTCCTCTCTTGTCAAATTTTTCAAGTTGAGAGATCATAGCCTGATATCCAGTGATCTTTCAACACAAATTGTAGGAAAGTGAAATAGAATGGTCCTTTCTGGTTTAGACTCCGTAAAGTTTAGAAATTACTCTTATCCAGACAAGCTGGATAGTTTCCAGTAATGACTGATAGGGGAATTTTGCTCAAACAAAAAGTGAAGTTACTTGAAATTAAAAAATAGGAACTATTAAACAGATGTTTCTTCAAGACACTATTGATTGTTCTGACCTCATATGCAATTCTTTTTGTTTTGCAGATTTTGGATCACTCTTTGATCTGGAACATGACTTGCCAGATGAACTGATCAGCTCCACAGAACTGGGACTCACCAATGGTGGTGACATTAATCAGCTGCAGACCAGCCTTGGCCTGGCACAAGATGCTGCCTCTAAACACAAGCAGCTCTCTGAACTTCTACGGGCTGGTAGCTCCCCAAATCTCAATATGGGGGTTGGTGGCCCTGGCCAGGGCATGGCCAATCAAACCCAACAAAACAGTCCTGGAATGGGAATGTTAAACAGCATGGTGAAAAGCCCCATGGCACAGGCTGGGTTGACTTCTCCCAATATGGCGATGGGCGCAAGTGGACCGAACCAGGGTCCTTCTGCCCAATCCACAGCAGGAATGATGCCAACAGTAAACAGTCCAGTTAACCAGCCTGGCATGGGAATGAACACAGGGATGAATGCTGGCATGAATCCTGGGATGTTGGCAGCAGGCAACGGACAGGGGATGATGCAGGGGCAAGTCATGAACGGTTCCATCGGAGCAGGCAGAGGCCGGCCTAATATGCCGTACCCAAACCCGGGAATGGGTAGTGCTGGTAACCTGCTGGCTGAGACACTGCAACAAGGCTCTCCACAGATGGGAGGGCAGGCTGGACTGAGAGGGCCACAGCCTGGAGCCATGAACAAGGTAAGACGAGCTAAATTTTATTACTTTCCTTATCATTGTTGACTTTATTTTGTAAAATTGTTTCCTCTGCAGTATGGGCTCTATAGGTTTTTATTCTTTAAGAATCCTGTATCATGGGGCAAATAGTTTATATGCTGCTAAAGTGGAATTTGTGACAGTCATACAAAGCAGAAATTGAATCTTGCAGAACAAACAAGACTATGGCTAGATTAAAAAGCCCATTTTAGAAATCTTGTGGCAGTATACATTATCAACAACACTAAAAAGTAACTCCATTGTATTTTATTCTGTTTTATGCTTTGTCCACAACTGTATTTTCCCATCTAATGTGATGTTGGTATTGCGAGTATGATGGGAATCCATCAGAACCTTTTAGATGTTGTGGTGCTTTTTTGTGTGACAGTTAATGGAAGAATTTGTTGTCCAAGCTCAGCTGAGTGTTTAAGCTGTAGCAGATGCTGAGAGGCACGTGCAGGTTTGAATGGACTGATGCACTCACTGTATGTGCCAAGACTTACTTTGGCCTTGTTAAGAAATTGGTATTTGAGTTAATGGTGGAGAATGAATGCTTGTGTAAACACCTGAAGACAAATGTTGGGTTCTTAAGACTGTCAATCTGACTCAGTTCTAGTTTTAAAGATCTTTTTATACTGGAGAGGGGAAATAATTGTGTTTCTGCAGTTCAGGAAGTTGGAGGAAAGTTGTTGTGAAAAGAGTCAGTGAAAAGACAAGAGAAGACCTAGTGGTTTAAGTGACAAAAGAATGTCTAAATATAATTTTTGTCAGTTCACTTTAGATGAGTATTTTATGTTTCTTGGCTAAGGAGAGTTTTTCTAAGGTGCTTTGCAATACCTAGGTCCATCTCAGAATGCCTAAAGTCAGTCCACTTGGAGAGCTAGGAATGATAAATGACATAGTTTATAAATTCATTTGAAACAGACTTAAGTTTTATGTTGTGTATTAGCGGTTTTGCTATGCTTTAATATATTAAGTGCAATTACTTTAGTGTCTTGTGAATGTTAATTATGAAGTTCTTTGATCTTAACTGTTTGCTTAAGCTTAGTGTGCTGCTAACAGTGATTCTGGTGTGTGTGTGTGTGTGTCTATATATATGCATATATATTCAGTAATGACTTGATTTTGTGGTCTGGTCATTTCAGATATTTTTGCATGATAGGAAAGTCTTGCAAAGCTTGATTGCTGTGGTAGGAAATTTGTAGGTAGCTTACAGTAGTAAGAAAAATGTAGCTACTTAGAAGGATTGTTGTATTGGAATTATATAATATCTCCTTCATTATTCCTTGGCTGAAAAAAAAAAAAAACACAAACAAAAAAGAAATAATTTGATTTTCAGAAAGCTGTATTCACAGGTCAAAAATTGACATAGGGGGTGCTTGGATGAAATGCAACTTCTTAATCCTACTTATCAGAGCTGAAGTAGGGTTATGTACTATAATAAACTCATTTATCTAGAAATAAGGAAAGGACATAAAATCAAGCTTTTGGCTGATATTGTCCAAAATCAAATTGTCTTCCTCCCTAATGTAAATTCCAAAATGTGCTCTACATCTAAAGCAAGAACATTTTGTGCTTTTGGGAATATTCAGACCAACTACATGATAACTTCTGGTTTTTAGTTCATAGTCCCAGACATTTAAAAGTACTTAAAGTTCTTTAATTGCTGATAAAAAAAACTTGAGACTTTTTGTGTAAGTATGATGGGTATAGCCTTCAAAAAGGAGTTGAAACTGCTGGATGAAAAAGAACAGTCTGAAATGGAGGCTGAAATTCCAGAATGTCTTCAATCAGTTTGGCTGTTGGCAGGGAGCCTGTGTTTCACTTCATACACTGGAGTTAGCAAAGTCTGACAACAGTAATGTCTGACCATTTTCTCTCCGCCCATCTGCTTTTGGGTTTACCCACCTACAAATCTTTGAGAAGTAGATGAAAACAGAGGACCTTAAGTAGTTTTTAAAAGCCAGTTTTTCTAATTGGTAAATTTAGTACTGTGTTGTTGTTAATGTGGGAGTTTGTGTAATAACTTCTGTAGGATTGCTTCATTGCTGAAAAAAATGTGCATTATCCAGAAGCTCTCCTTCAGTAGGAGGAAAAAGAAAACCAGACCAGATGCTTTAGTTATGATTGTTCAACTTTACCACGTTAGCTTGCCAAAATCAGCCCATTTAGGTGATGGGAAGGTTGCCTCTGTGAATTCTCTCTCAGCAAAACAGTGGCGTGTTTTGTGCAATGATTTGTTTGGAGGAATAGCTTAGGTTTCCTGTCATGTTACCTGTCATTGAAAGGGAGGGTGTTGTGTACTTCTAACAGCAAAGATGATCTCAAAGTGGCTAGTCAGTTTAGGAAGCAAAATTGGTTACCTTTCGACTTTGTTCTGTTGTTCTGTGGAATTAACAATGTTTTTTTCCTCTTCCCCAAACACTGACTAGCAATAGAGTGGAACACTTGCTTTGCACTTCAGTCATGCACTTCCCAGCTTCCCAACTAGTTGTGCATGTTACTCTGTAGGACTTGAAATCCTTAATGTCAGTGTAAATGATTGGTGTGCACTGTCACGATCTGATGCTTACATCCTGCGATCTAATGCTGTAGTTTCATGTCTGATGTAAGCAGTCACTGATATACTGTCTGGATGCCATCTCTAGGCTGTGTTGAAGAATTAATCTAGACTTGAATTGAAACTCATGTGGTCATTTAAAAAAAAAAAAAAAAAAAAAAAAAAAAAAACACCCTCCTTATTCAAGGGAAAATATTTTCCCTTGAATAAGGAGGGTGTTTTTTTTTTTTTTAAAGGAGTTGATCTTGCCAGTCAGAGGAGGGTCTGAATCCTGTTTTGGTGACAGTACCAACTTAAAAATGCCTGTGAAAGTCTGCCCTGAAAGGAAGTGTTACATGTTTGGAGAGGAAAGGAATTGTAACAAGTTTCACTTGATTAGTTTTTTGTTTTCTATGTGGTTTTATATGTTTTTGATGGTTTTGTGCAAGTTAGGAGGACAACAGACATGTTCATTACTTTTAAAACAGTGTTTTGAAAATTGTTTGTAAGGCTTAGATTCTTTCAGTGTCTAATCATTTTTCAGGCCTTTTGTTTCACTAGATAGATTTCCAGATTTGATTGATTTAACTGTAAAGAGATAATATAGAGCTTGAGTTTGGTAAAACCAAATTCCTGTTTCCTGTTTTGAACTATTCTTCATTTGGAATTGTATCTAGTCAAAACCTTCATTTTGTTGTTCCACTGGGTTCTGTTGAGAGTGTCCAATTAGGGTCTTACTGTCCAGCCTCTTATTAGGAGAAGAGGTTATTTTTATATATAAGTTGATGTATGCATTTATGTCATCGCAGGGATCTATCACAAAGTGATGAGGTTCACCTGACCTTTGGGTCACTTAGATTTCACCTCCCACTGATTCGAGAAGTATTTCCCTTACTCAGTAATGAAATGGAAGCTAAAGCAGTTCAGATTAGTAAGGGCATTACTATTGCCTCTGCTATGTGAGTATTTCACTTGAAATGTTTAGAGTTTCAGTAGTAATTATTTGCCATTTGGCTCACTGTTTGAGGATTCTCTATTATTATGGATACACTTGACTTTATCAGTTTAACCTCTGTTAAGAAGATTCAATGGCAATATTTTACAAAGACAGAATATTTGTAATGTCTGTGTGTGCAGTTGTAACAGGTATTCCTTCTGAATTTGTGCTCTGTGGTACCAACCGTACAACTAGAAGCAGTTAGTTACTTGACCTTCTTTTGAACTGAAGATGCACGTGTTCCGTGGCATTAGAACAAAACCTTGGGGAATTTCCTCCACTTTTGTAGTTACTCTTTTTAGGACTGCTCAGATACTCCCCCAATCCATCTGATGCTGCTTGTGTTTGTGAACTAGGATTTTTCTCCTTCCATTCAAGGCAGGAAAGTCAAGTTCTTTCTACTGTGTATGTAGAAGGTACAACCATTTGAGATTACCTTTGCCTTCTCTTAGCCACATATCATCATATTTCATGATCTTTTTTGTTTTCTTCGTCTTTACTGTGAATTGAATTTCTGTCTGCTCTTCCTTCTGTGCAAATTCTTGCATATGTGATGAAAGTAAGTTGAAGCTGTGAGGAGAGGAAGAAAAACTTTGGATGAAAATGAAGAGAAATAGGAAAAGCAGTCATAGGAGGTGGTGGCCAGGAAGAGTGAGTAGAGGATGTACTCACTGACTTGTCACTGTAATTCAGCCATGTATTTTTTTTACCGTGGTATTGCAGATGAGGCCTTGTACTTGTCTCATACAGTGGTACTAACACCACCTTTCTTTGACTGGTTCTTCCACACTTGATTATCTACCCTTCCCAATGGATCATTAATGTGATAAGGAACTGTATGTCAGTCTTTCTGGTGGTTTTTCTACTGATAAAATTATACAGGATTATTTTGATCTTCTGCCTGTAGTCATGAGGTCATACATTTCTTCCTCGTTGTTTTCTTTTGTTCGTGTTTCTCAAGATGTCACAGTAAATGACACGAGCATGCTCCTGCTTCTTGTGCAGCATCACAAGGCCACCTTGTGCCAGGTGAAGAATCTCCCAAATGATCCTTCTCTCGACTCAGTCTAGAGTTGCATTCGGGTGGTTGGTGTCAGGTTAGTGGGTCTGTGATGGCAGGACTGAGAGGCGTTGCTGTGAGGTTCAGCTGTGGATCTGACAGGTGTCAGTCTCACCTGGACCAAATAACGGCTGCTGATTTGTTTCAGGAGAAGTTGAGGCATTTGTCTTTTAGCATCCTTCTCAGATGTTGCTTGAGTGTAGGGCTTTCAGAGTCAGTTTGGCACGCTTGCCTTCCAGCCTGGTTTGGGTTTTTCTGGTCTTTGCCTCTCTTGTAAGCTGAAGTGGAGAAATTACCCCTGTCAGGAGAAGCTAGGCTGAGCTGGGCATGGTGTTCTGCTGCCAGGTGCCTTGGTACAGTGGTGTGGGGGGAGAGTGGAACCCTCTGTTTCTGCCATCGAGGCAGCCCTGTCTGAGGGGGCTGGTCTTGCATCCCGAAAAGTGCCAGTGACTAATGCTTCAAAAACATTAGAGATCTTTGTGCTGGGGCAACTTAATTAGTACATTTGAAAAAATCAGATGCTTCCCATAAAATCTGTGTACAGCTTTGTTGCAGATACAAATGTTGATTGGCATGGTGCGACCTCATCCCTGAGTTTCGTTAGAAAGCTGTTTTGGGTGACATGGCAAAAGTGCTTTTTAAGCGTAGGTTTGAGTTTCTTCCCCTGCAGTCAGGACAGAACTGGCTCCTTGGGCCACAGTTATTATCAATGTGTGAATTCTCCAATTGTCTGAGTTGGGCGTGTTGATTTCTCCCTTTGACACCAAGGTGTGAAAATGTGCCTTCAGCCTTTAATTCTGAATTGTTTAGTTTGGTCTTGGTTTTTAAGGCAAATAGTAGCATAAGTTACAGAAGTCAAATGGGGTTGGTGGTAGTGATGGCCAGCATGGTGTTTGCTTTAGCATACTCTCAGGTGTCAGGTGACTTTGGTAGTTATGATTGTTAATGAACTTAAAAACTTTGCTTAGAAATTTGTGGGTTTGGGGATGTACCTGCTCTCAAAATCCTTTCTGGAGCCAAAGGGATTGGGGTGTCTTACTAATCTTCTGAGGGAGAGGAAGGAAGGGCTTGACTCTTACCTGTTGTGTTTGTGGCAGCAGCTGCCTCGTTGGTCACCATATGTGTATTCATTACAGTCAAGACACAGCAGAGGAAAAAGGCAGAGGAAAGGAAGGCTTTTTAGTTCTGCCTGATCATTGCATAGTTTGTTTTTCTGCCATGTGTAGAGATTCTTTTCATTGCTCTCTAATGAATTACTGCTGTGTGATTATGGTTATTGCTTATGTGTGGAGGAGGGGGGCTGTCCTTAAGTGAATTCACTTGTGCATATCAGATGTCTAAAGTGGCAGGTTCTTTAGTGAATTTTGTATTCCTTTTCCTGTAGCTTGATTTTGATCCTGCTTTATTTTGTAAATGCAAGCTGAAGACTATTACAATAGATAGGAGGTTGCTACAGCCGGAAAAAGGAAAGTGTAACTAATCTCAGGTAATCTCAGGGCGTGTTGGTTACTTCTCTATGCAGGCTGGAGAAACCTGGTAAGGAGCAGAGAAGCAAGGTCTTTCTACTGTGGGAGGATGCTTTGAGAATAAATGTAGGGATGTTTGAAAACAAACCTACCATAGGAGCTATGCACTTTTTTGGATGCAGGAAAATGCTTTTGAACCAAAAGACATCAAGGGGAGTGGACATTGTCTAGGCAAATGCTAATGCGAGTTGAAACAATGCAGCTCTTTATTTTTGTGCCTCCGTTATTATGAGTTATGGCTCCTGGTGAGAACTCAGTAATCTGAACAAAAATCTTCAGTTTTCCTGGTCCTGTGTGGATAGTTGTTTTGGTCCTAGAAAGTGAAATTTGCCATGAAAAATAGGTGAGAATGCAAGGAGTGGAAAAAAAATTTCAGAGGACAAACAACGTTATTGGCAAGATTGCTCCTTGTTCTTTAGGTTCCGGGGCATTCCAAGGCAACAAATGGTATATTCTTGTATGCTGAAACTGTTGAATATGCATATGGCTTGTATGAAAAATGAGTCTACTTCCCCTGTGGATGAATGGTTCAGTAGATTTGTTTTGTTTGCAGAGTTCCTGCCTACCATCTCCTTTGACCTCTAGTACTATTCACAGCAAACTAGTTACTGTGACTGCGTGAGGTGTTAACCTGTGACTGTGGTATATTCTTAAATTGAAAATGTTTGTATACTGATAATGCAGACATGCATTGTTATGGCTATCTGGAGAGGAGCTGTGGGAGTGCTAGCAGTTGGGTAGGATGGTTTTGGGATAAACTCTACGATATGAACAAAAATGGTATTTGTCTCCATTTGGAGTCTGCACAAGTGCAGGGAAGCAGAAAACTTCTTCCAGACTTGGGTTATGTAGTCCACGGTACAAATTTGTGATTCAGAAGGCTGAAATGAGAAATCTGTTGTACCAAGTATTTTATAAAGAAATAATCAGGCCAATTCTGTCCAGTCTGACCTCAAAGGCTGGTAAGTTGGTTTTGTTCTATTTATAGGAACTGTCCGGTTGAGGAGTTAATGTTATGTGATGGGTAAATACATGAACATGAAGGAGCAGGGGAACCATGTGGATCTGTACTGCATTGCAGCTGGTTCATGGCTATGATTTCTCTTGCTTCTCTGTAGTATTAATTTGCCTTTTACATTATGAACTTAAGGTCTTTTACCATTTTAATTCCTAGATGGGAATGATGAGCAATCCCAGCCCTTACGGCCAGCCATATAGTCAAAATACTGGGCAACAGATTGGAGCCAGTGGACTTGGGCCTCAGATGCAGAATAAAGCTGGACTGCAGAACAGCTTACCACAGTTTCCAATGGACAAGAAGCAAGTTCCTGGGGCAGGAATGCCTAACATGGTAAGTAGAATGAAAGCTGTCTCCAGAAAATACTGCGGTAGATCAAAGGGGAGCAATATGCTCTGGTCTTGCTTTGCTATAAGTTTTTTGCAGCTGTCACACTCAGTGTGAATATGTGCTTTGAATCCCCACAGAGTGCACTTGTTTCAGCTCCTAAGAAGACTGATATGAGTGAAAAGGCTGAGTTATGCTTTCTGTGTTGATAAGCTGCATCTGTACTCTTTGCCCTTCAAACCCTGTTAACAGGGACAATGCTCCTTAGCTGAAGTGAGCTTTGCCACCTGTTTGGACACTCTGCTCTCCTCTCCCATCCCTTCTGTTGTGTTTGCTTGTATTGGGCCCCTTCTCCTCAGAGTAGCTCTATCTGCAGACTTTTTCCCTACTTTTATTCACTGATGCTTTTGGGAGAGAGAAGCGTCTCTTCCCAAACAGGCTTGTGTGATTTTTCTTGTGGATTACATGAACACACAACAGTCCTGATGCTGGAGGTTCCTTGGCAAGTGTAGTAGCCCTGATGCCTTCTCCTTTTCCCTCCACACTCTTATTGCAGCAGTACTGAAGGAAAGGGGAGGTAAAAGTGGTGGGAAAAGTGGGTAGCCCAAGCTTATAAATGCCAGTGCCCCTCCACATGCCTTAACATTGGATTCCCTGGCTTGAGATTAACACTGATACCTCATTATTTTCAAAGCTTAAATTGGTTAGGGGTATGACATTCAACATATCCTGTGTTGGTTTTGGTTTTTTGGTGTGGTGTTTGCTTTTTTTTTTTCCTTTTAATTTAGGAAACGTACATCTCTGAATATAGCTTGTGTTTCTCCTTGCTACGAATTCCACTCCCACACACCCCCTGGGAGGGTCAGTCTCTTGATCGTAGTAACTGTGGCTGAAAAGCCATTTCCAGTTAACTTTAGTATCTTTAAACTAAAAAGAGCTCAATCCTGTAAGTTGTATTTAATTTTTTTTAAGTTGAGCATGAAACATTGGAAGTCTAGCAAACCAGTTGGTTGTATGAACCAGTAAAAAAGCAGCCAAAACTTGTTCAGAACCCCAGCTGTCAGGTTTGTGTTCAGTGCAGAGCATGTAAATCAAAGTGGAACTGGTACCCAGCTGAGCCTAAGAATGAAAAGTTGTTACCTCAGTTGTCGTTTAGAACAACAGATTGCAAACAAGGCAGTTATGGTCATATTGGAACATAGTTGAGCCCTCAGGATTTATATAATTGATGAAGTCTCCTTGTAAAATAAAAGGTTAATACTAGTAGTTAAGAGCTACAGGAAGACTGGTGGTTAGGAATACACATAGATGAGGTCTAAAGATCTGGACATATCCAGAAACATCCTCTAAAACCTCTGGAAAGAATCTGTTAGAAACTTAAGCCTGTTGAACTGAAATGGTACAAGCAGCATAGTCCCTGGGCCTTTCTTCTTTGATGAGTACTCCTCAAATGTCACCTGGAAGAAATACAAAGAGTTCTGAAGAAATAAACAGAAGCAGAGAAGGTACACCAGATGTTGCCATACCTGACATTACTTCTGTGGTGTGTATTATCCTGAGGCTGTGCTTCATCTCTAGCAGAGACTAGGAGATGCTTGTTTTGAGTGCCTGTGTGCAAGTATGCTAATGGAAAAAGGTTAAAAGGTTCCCAGGACTTCCCTTTCATTCTCATTTTCTAGAAACAGTCAAATTGAGACACCTTATACTGCAATAGAAGAAAACTCCATTTGGTCTAAAATGTGCTTTCTTCTATTAATGCAGTAATTGTGGGTGCAACTTTTTAGCCTCCAAAATGAGGAGGAAATTTGAGATCTGAGTATTATTAATATTTTCTGGTCGATCTAGCGCTGCAAATTAATCTGTGAGCATGTGCAAAGTTCTGCTGGCCATTGATAAGGCAAGGGCTAGGACTAATAGAGTGATATGGTAAGGAAATTGTGGCTGGCAAGAGTTGCCAGCCCTGTTGCTAAGGGGTATATTTAATAAGTCCTCCAGAACTACAGATAGGTGGGCTATTTGCTTAATCAAAGAATGCAGTAGCTGTTTCTCTTCTTGGACTTCTTCTTGTGTTGCTGTTTGCTTACTAAATGAATTATTTTCAAAAATTGATTTGTTTCTTGGAATTCCTTTTCCACCTTCTCCAGGGCCAGCAGCAAGCCCCCCAAGTTCAGCAAGCTGGGATGGGGCCAGCAGCTTCTCAAGGAATGGGGTCTGGAGCACCAACAGCAGATCCAGAAAAACGCAAACTCATTCAGCAGCAACTGGTTCTCCTCTTACACGCTCACAAGTGTCAGCGTCGAGAACAGGCCAACGGGGAGGTGCGACAGTGCAACCTCCCTCATTGCCGAACCATGAAGAATGTCTTGAACCACATGACACACTGTCAGGCTGGCAAGTCTTGCCAGGGTAAGTGGAGGAGTGGTTATGTAGATACAGGCAACATCTGAAGGAGGAGAAGGGCTTCTAGAAAGAGATGAACTAGTGGGTGGCTTGGGAAGTAGAATTTTGTTAACCGGCCTGTCTCCCTTAAGATGAAGAGATGAATCTTGAGCAATAACTAGTCGTGAATTTGGCTGCTACTGGCACCGGTAACTTCTCTCTGTCCTAGTAGCTAACTAAAATGGAGACTACCCTTTGGTAGCCTAGACTCATCTGCATTGTGACAATTGTTGACATCTCAGTTGCTTGGTACAGTCTGCCTGATGCCTAGCTATATGGCATTGTCCTTCAAGCCAGGGAGACATAGACTTGGGGGTATCACACTGGGATTTCAAGTAAGCTTTAGTTGAGACAATAATACTTGAAAAAGTCTACCCATGTTTTCAGGGCTAGTTAGTGCTGAACTATTTCAAGTAATACTTTACTGACCTGTGTTGACACAGACGTGTGCCCTGAGAGAAAATGTTGCTCCCTACCCAGTTTGTGCTGACCGTGTGGAGATACTGGCAGTAGTTTGTAAAAATCTTTCATTCCCTCTTTCTCAGTGGCACATTGTGCGTCTTCCCGACAAATCATCTCGCACTGGAAGAATTGTACAAGACATGACTGTCCTGTATGTTTGCCTCTCAAAAATGCGGGGGACAAAAGAAATCAGCAATGTAAGTCTACTGGGGAATTCTGTGTATTGAATAAACCATAAAATGCGTGTTAGGAGTTCAACTTTCTTTCACCCCTGTGATAGAGGCGATGCTCTCAAACCTGGAAACACATAATATGATTTTCCTCTTGTTTTAGTTCCAGAGTATTTTCTAGTTCCGATAGCTAGTATTTACAAAAGCTTTCTAACTTTATTGGATTTTTCTAGCAGCAGAGTGGTAAGGGTGAACAAGTCATAGCTCTCTCGACCACAGATTGACTTTTCACTACTGCTTCTTCCAGCTGGATGGATGCTGAATGCAGATGTGTAGACACATGCACCTTTTGTCACTTCAGCCCTGATATTTGGTTCTCTCTTCATTCTTTGTTTGCATCAGATGTCACTTGCCAGTTCTCTCTGTGTCCCTTTGTTCTTGCTGCCAAAATGTTTGGCAAGATCTGTGTCATTGTGTTACCTGTATGGTTTTTCTTTAATGTTACTACGGGCTCTTCTTGTGACTTATGTGGACTGAGATAGTTCTTGGTTTAAGAAAATTTAAAAAACCAAAAAGACATTGCAATGATTGCTCAAGAGCTATGTGTACCCTTTTGCCTTTAGTGTCTGTGACATGGTGTGCCTCTGTTTTCAGTTTGAAACAAACAGGTGTGTCCTAAATGCTTAAGAGCAAGATTTCCTCAGAGCAGCTCAAAGGAAAAACAGCATGTTGTTGGATTGTCTGGGTGGGTCAAAACTTGTCTCCATGGCATTTTTTCCAGAGCTGGGCCATTGGCTGCATGCTTCTAGAAGGAGGTGTTTTAGTTCTCAACAGCCAGTGCACTCTTTGTCTTTCCCTGTATTCATGGCTCTGTCTCCCTCCCTTCTGCCGTCCTTACTAACTTGGTGTGTCTCTTCCAGCGCTTCTGGGTGGAGCTGCAGTAGGACTTGCAAATACCGGCTCTGTGGGCGTGGGGCAGCAGACAACGCCCAGCATAAACACTACCAGTCAGATAGACCCCAGCTCCATCGAGAGAGCGTACGCAGCCCTTGGACTGACCTATCAAGGGAACCAGATGCAGACGCAGCCACAGGCGCAAGTGAAGAATCAGCCACAGGGACAGTCACCCCAGGGTCTGCGCCCTATGAATCCTATGAGTAAGTTTATCTGTTGGTGTTAAAATGCAAACTGTAGGCAACTTTCCCATGCTACGTCTAATGCAAATTTTCTTAACCTACTAGCTTAGTACTTCTGGTTAATTTGCAAAAGGTATGGCTTTTGCAATATTTTATACTTGAGACTGCAAGCTGCTTAGTGGAATTTAGAGGACCCAGGTGCCTTCACCTGGAAAACAAGTTCTCTGGGAAAAGTAGTTTTTTTGGAAAAAAGACTTTTTTTTTCCAGAACCAGTTTTCCAGGTCACTTTTTTTTTTCTGTGTGGCTTTGTAATTGTACTGTAATGCAAGTTTTGGGCTATTAGGGAGTTTTTAATTGGATATGCATGCATTAGAATGCCAGTTTTCAAGTGTACTTCCTTGTCACTCAGAGTGCAGCATTTTACATTTGTATCTCAGATATGTAATGTTTGTTTTAAAAATGAAAAGTAGTAAATAAATGGTATTCTCCCTGAATCCTGTCATGTGATTTCACATAGCTGTAGATTGTCTGGGTGGCTTACTGCGACATCATAAAAAACTAGATAAGAATTTTAATTTGAAGTGCTTTTAATTGGAACCTGGCTGTCACTGGTGTTAAATGAAGGCACCTTTTACCATGGCCTGTGCCATCTTAGTGGGTATTCCTTGTGGAATTGTTAAGAAAATACAGTGAAATGGGATTGGAAAAGCTCTTGAAGAGTGAAGAACTGCAACTTAATGTAGAAAGGACAAGCATGGAGAGTGTAGACTTTTGAATTGTTTCCTTACTAGAAGCGGTTGGCTAAGAACAGAATTACAGCAGGTGAGATAGGAATTAGTAGGTCATGGCCTACAGGACAACAGGGCTAGTTCAGGAGAAACAACAGGATTTGGTGAGGACTGCAGTGTGAAAAGATGCAGTTCTAAGTGGCTCAAACAAATGGTAGGTTTTGGCAGTTGAAAGGAGAGTTAAGGTAAAGGTTGACAGTTGTCTTGCACTTAAGCATGCTCTCAGATGGCAAAGTGAGTTTGGGAAGGAGCAGAAAGGGACTAAGGGAAGGGAGACTTAAAGGGTAGCATTATGAAAAATCTGTGAAGTATTTGGTTGTGATATTAGAGGTATGTATTAAGCTTGATATACTTAATTTCAGTGGATTTCACTCGTATGCAGTGTGTAATTTGGCTTGAAATACAGATTCTGTAGGATTCAGATGTCCTAAATACAAGTGAAGCCTGACTTTCATGCTACTTGCAGCTTCACAAAGTGATCTGTTTGGAAGCTCCAAACAGAAGTATGCTGCATTTTTCTGTACTATTTGAGACTTTAATGTGTGAAGAAAACAGGCAATTTCTTGTGGTGATTAAGATCTACTGTGATTCAGAAAATCAGATTTGTTACATAACAAATTACTAGAGGCTTTTCCTGTAAAGGATTGTCAGATTTTCCTTCTTACAAACATTGGAGTTAGTTGTAGGATCATTAAGTATGGAGTGGGTGAGAGCGGGCCCTTGTCAGATGGAGGTGGTAACTGATGTTTTAAGTTCTTGAACCCTTTGTGAATATATATCCTAAGCCCCTGACAAAAAACCCAACTGCTTCTAAACAGAAAAGCAAAAGTGGTTGGTATTGCTAAATCTTTAGTTCAAGAGTCACAGAAAGTACTCTGGGAATAATGTTTGCAGCAAATTGAAATCACGTGTTTGTTGAGAATTTCAGGAAGATGTGCAGAGGAGTAAAGTGATCGATGCTTCACTTGAAGGTCACCAATGTTGTGCCTCAGGCTTTTTATAAGTTTGTAAAAGTGGGCAAAGAGAGCAACGGCTAAATAAACTCCTTCACAAAAGTCCAAGTACTTGAAAGTCTAGGCCCTTGTTATTGCTGAGCAGTTACTGATTTTGCACAGTAAGTGGGTGCTTCCATTTATTCTGTATTTTTTTGCTTTCTAGGTGCAAATCCAATGGGAGTGAATGGAGGAGTAGGGGTTCAACCCTCTAATCTGCTGCCTGACTCAATGTTACATTCAACCATGAATTCTCAAAAGTAAGTTGAATTCTTTGTACCCCAGTGATTTTATTTTGATCTCGTGGCACTTCTTGCATAAACAGTGGGGTAAATGCCATTGATGGCTATCTCTCCGTTTGGATTCTGTAGCTTTTGTTGCAGTTTTCCAAATCCTTGGGTAGAACAGCATGTACTCTTGCTTGGCGTTGTTTTGGTGTCTGTGCAGCTATTTCTGCAGAGTTTGTCCAGTGATTAGAGAATGGCTGAACTAGCACTTTGTCCGAACATTATTCTAAAAGAGGCTGTGACTGTAAGATGACTAAGCTTGGGCTAGACTTTTGCCCTCAATTCTTGTTCTGTTTTTGAAGCCCCATGATGAGTGAAAGCGCCAATGTTGCCAGTTTGGGAGCAATGCCAACAGCTCAACCATCCAATACTGGAATTCGAAAGCAGTGGCATGAAGACATTACTCAGGATCTCCGAAACCACCTTGTTCATAAATTGTGAGTAGCTAATACCAAAACAGTCTCCTGTTAGGTGAGTTGCTGCTCCGGAGGGTGGATTTGGGGGGTAGAAGGAAGCCTGACTTGCAAAACTGGAGGGCCAAGGAGTGAATTTTGTCAGGGTGCATGAGAATGGAAAGAGAAGCCCTGAAGATGGAACTGCATCTGCTGTTTTGGGGTTGTTGTATTAGAAATTCCCTACTCTGTACTCAAGCCACCTACACGGGGGCAGTGTGCCCTGGGAGCAGTACCAGTGCTGCGATCTGTCAGATTTGGTTATTGCTTGATCACTAGGTTTAGTGCTGGTGTGGGGACATCCTGACCACTTACATGCATTTTTTTAATTGTTTTTTTTTTTTTTTCTCCTTTCAGAGTCCAAGCCATATTTCCCACTCCTGACCCTGCAGCACTGAAGGATCGACGTATGGAGAATCTGGTGGCATATGCTCGGAAAGTGGAAGGGGATATGTATGAATCAGCAAACAGCAGGGTGAGGTGCCATCCCTGTTGTCAAGTCATGTGGTTCTCTGCCTTGATCCCATAGTGACTGGGCAGGAAGGGGAGTGAAAGCACAGATGAGTCTCCCAGGCTGAGGAAATGTGTTTAGGAGTTGCTGGATGCGGTCTAGGAACCAGCTAGCTGCAGGCTTCTAGCTGGGTATGCCAGGAGTCAGTGTGCTGTGACTAAGACTTCTCATGGTCCTCTGAATGCAGCTCTTCACTGTGATTGTCCCAGAGGAATACTGGACACCAGAAGAGAAATGTCTAGTGTTGGCCTAATAGTTGAGAGCAGTGCTCTAAGCAGTGTCCCTTTTTGCCCCCCTGTTTGTTTGACAGCCCCTGCAAAGGGAGAGGCCTCCCCCAAGCTGAAATGTGTGTGTGTGTAGGCTACTTTGCAAGTTTGAATCACGCAGACCTGTTTGTTGCCTTTTCTTAATGTATGTGTCATCTCCTTTCCTGACTTGTATTCCTCCCCAACAGGCGGAGTACTATCACTTGCTGGCAGAGAAGATCTATAAGATTCAGAAGGAGTTGGAGGAGAAACGAAGAACCAGGCTGCAGAAGCAAAACATGATCCCAAATGCTCCAGGCATGCCACAGGCGTCCATGAATCAAGGGCCCAATACAGGACAGCCACAGCCGGGAATGTCTGCAAGTAAGAACAGCTGGGTTACTGGCTACCTGGGACAGGGAAATCCTGCATTGTCAGTTCGGTAGGCTAGCGACCATTTAGCCATTCATGGGTACCTAACCTGCCCAAAGTTAAACAGAGCTCTCTCCTCTTTGTTCAGAGTATTTGTAAAGTCTTTGCTTTGCTTATGTGTTAATTAATGGCCATTAATTATCTAAAAGTGTTTAGTCTTTCAAGCAGATTGAAATACTGTAAATCTTTACTCTTACTTTGAGGATGGAGGAGGTGGAGGTTAACTTATGGTCCTTAATGTTGTGCAACTTTGGTCTCATTAGATTAACCTCTACAATTAATTGATGTGAAGATGACTACAATTGCTATGGGAGAAACGTATTTTCATAAATACTTAGTTGTATGGTGTTCTGAATGATCACTGTTATCCTTGTTGTTAAGCAAAGTATGACTATTGGAGTGCTTATGTTTTTTAGGCCTTTGAAAGTTTGTACAGTGCTCTGTAGAAGTTCTTGCAGTCTGGAATGTTTGTGAGCTACTGTTCATTGTTGTACCTTGATAACATAGTTCAAATTTGCCCTCTGCTTTTGGATGCTGACTAAGTCAGAGGATATTTCTGTCAATGGGACATACTTACATTTTCAAGGAAATTCTTGGGTTTGCCTCACACTTGGAGAATGCTTCAAGAGTGTTTAGTAACTGGACTGCATACATTTATTTTTTATATTTGTGTACTTTTACAAATGGGATTTAATGCTTAATTCTCACTAAAATGTTTGGTGTATGAATCCTGGTGGTCTTCTGAATGGCATTATCTTATTTCAATGCCTTTTTTTTCAGATGGTCCTCTTCCTGACCCAACCCTGATACGTGCCAATGTGCCAAACCAGATGATGAATCGCATGCAGGCACAGCCAGGTACATATTTGAAGAAAATTTGCTATCATTTTTGAAGGAATTTTGGAATTGGGCAACTCTTGCTGAAGTGCCATAGACTGTTTCATGTGCAGTTTTTCCATTTGGTTAAGAAAATAGCTATCTATATTGTATAATACTTAATGGTATAATAATTGTAAAACACTATCTCCAATAGCATTTCATGATCTTATGAATTTGAACTGCACATTAGCTGCTTGCTTTGTTACATAAAGAGCTTGATGTTTTTGGAACTTCTGATCATGTATACATAGGATGGTGGGGTCAGTCAAACATGGTGAGCCCAGCCAGCTCAGGTGAGGACACGGTGGCAGGGGGAATGTGATGAGAGTTATTGCTTTTAAGGGCAGAACCTTTGGTACTACACATTGAAGATGTGTTGTAGCCAGCATGCAAAATACATGAGGAAGTGAAGATACAGGCTGAGATTCATAAGTGAATTCTTAATATCTAGTTAAGATAGTGCAACTTTCTGTAGAAAATTGATCTTCAGCAGTAGGTATGACACTTTCCATTATTTGTTGCATATTCTAGTATTCTCTAACTTACAAGTTTCAAAACAAGACTTTCAAGGGGAAAAAAATGATCTGTATGCTGAAGTGGTAGGGTAGCTTGGACACTATATTTAAAATTATTCCATGTAATTAGTTGATAGAAGGCAATATATGCTTGAAAACTGGTTTCTAGAAAGCAAAATTTGGAAGAAATGAACAGCACTTCTTCTCCAAATGTTGAATGGTGCCCAAAGGAAAATTCAGGCCTTTGTTTATAAGTGTTTTTTTGGCGCAAACTCACAGGAATGAATCAGTTTGGCCAGATGAACATGCAGCTGTCACCAATGGGACTCCGGCAAACCCCTCCTCTTCAGCACCCTGGACAGCTAAGTCAGGCTGGGGCCATGAACCAGGTCAGTATGCCTTCCCTCCAGGGTGTTGAGCTTGCAGGCTTGCTTCTCTAGGCTGTGGCTTCCTTAAAGAAACAAAAGAAATTTAAAAATAAATCAAGCATCACTTCTTCATTCCTTTGGCCCTTTAGTTTCTGTCTTTTGCATCTCGTCTCAAAGATCTGTCTGATCTATGAAAAACCTTTAGATCTTTGTGGTAAGAATTGCCTAAAAGTTAAGTTGAAGTGGCTTTTTATTGCATCCTTAAAACAAGGAACAAAAATAAATCCTAAGTCACAGTCCCAATCTGAAATCCATATCCCTTACTTAGCTTATAAGGGAAGTCATCATAATTTCTGTCTTTTGAGAGGAGCTATAAGCAGGCTTTCCATATTGTATCCTAAAGATAAGTGGCAAGCATCAATTTCTGCAACAAGATGTTTGGGTTTTAGGGATTTTTTGGTAGAATGTTATGGAGGTATATGCACATTGTGTGAAATGAGTTCCTTTCTTTTCCAACAGATGGGATTTCCTTCACGTATGCAGCAGCCAGGAGTTGGCCAGCCTTCTGGTCAGAATCAGTTTCTACAACAGACCCAGTTCCCTTCTTCCTCCCCAGGAATGAACACAGCAAGCATGCCTATGACTCAGCCTGGCAATCAGACACCGGTTTCTCAAGTAAGTTTCTGATTTCTGGAAATGGTGTCAGGGGGCTTTGTCATATACTGGTTACATTTGTTCAGTTCGTAGTAATGGAAAACAACTTGTTTTCTCGAGAGGCATTTGGAATTATAGTCACCTGAATTCATTTATTGGGAGTGTGCGTTTTCCTGATGTAGCACTGGGAATGGCAAGAGTGAAACATTGTTGACTTGTTCTCCGGCTTAAGTGTTGCAGAGGAATTCTTTTAGGTTTGTTTTAATGGAGCAAAGAGGAAATTGTAACTCGGCATGCAGTAGCTAAGAATCTCTTGCTGAACAGTGAAGCCGCAGAGCCTGAGACACTAAGAGGTGGTAAAATAAGTCATAAAAAGGCATGTCTATCCAGGACCAATATGTGTTGCTGTCTTTGGGGGATGAGGAGGGTTATCACTACTAAAGATCTGAACTTACAGTCTAGCAGTTTCCTTTCTTTCCTTTCCCTCTCCCTTTTCAGCAAGAACCTTTCAGGCCAGGAAGAAGTAGGGAACGTCAGTTTGCTTCTCACTGATGCTTCTTCCTAGTTTGCAGGCAAGATTACTGTGGAGTTACAGTTTTTTTCCTTGACCAATACAGTTTTTATTTTTTTTGTAATCTCATAATGGTAGAGTTACAGCTGTACTTATTTGTGATGATAAATTCAGTTTCTAGTCTTGGGGGTGGAAGCATGGGGGCACACTAAGTGTATTTGAATACAGCTTTTCATTGTGGTGCATTGTCCCATATTCAGGATGTACAAATCTGCAGTTTTAGAAAGAAATGCTGTGCAAACTGGGAGGGTAGGTGTGCCATTCTTTAAATATATCAACACGTGTAAGTTATTCTATTGGAACTTCTCTAAAAGAAATGACTAAATTATAGAACAGCCTTATGTTCATGTAAAACAAAATAAATCAAATAGACCATTTGTGCTTTTGAAAGCTTTTTAAAAATGAAGCAGATACTTTGTCACATTTCTTAAGTATGCTGTGATAAAGCAGCCATTTGACAGTAATTTCTCTTGGTTTTCTATAGCAAATAGCAAATGTGCCTTTGTCATAGCAAATGTCTACCTGTTTTCCCATAGGCACAAATGACCAGCGCTTCCTGCCCTGTGAATTCTCCTGCAATGGCTCCAGGTTCTCAAGGGAGCCATATTCACTGCCCACCTCTTCCACAGCCTCCCATGCACCGAAATTCTCCTTCTCCAGTACCTAGCCGAACCCCAACACCTCACCACACGCCCCCAGGCTTGGGATCACAGCAACAGCAGGCAGCGGCAGCTGCCACTACTGCCCCGACACCTGCACCTCAGGCAATGCCACCTGGACCACAGTCCCAAACTATGCACCCCCCTCAAAGGCAGACTCCAACGCCTCCACAGGCACAGCTGCCTCCACAAGTCCAGCCTCCAGTTCCAGTTACCCCTTCTGCAGAGCAGCAGCAGCAGCCCTTGTCACAGCAGAGCACAACTGCATCTGTTCCCACACCAACAGCACCACTGCAGCCTCAGCACCCCACAACACCTGTAAGGAAATACTTTAATTGTGCTTTACTTCAAATGTTTATGTGGAATGTTTAATTTTCAGGTTTGTGCGGTTGGGTGTTAATTTTTGTAACCCTGGCAAGTTTAATATCAAAATAGAGGGTGTGTTTTTCTATTTGGGAAGTAACCTTTTTTCCATCAAGACAAGCCTATAGATCATCTGCTCTTTTCAGAGAGGGAGTATTTTTCAGAATTCTAGTGCAGGTTTTGAATTTGAGGCTTTTGGTTAGGTCTACGCATAGTGCTTGTATACAGTAGGGAAACAGTGTGTCAGTTTCTGTATACTAGGCCTTCCAGTGCATGTTTCTGTTGCATGTTTTTCTATACTTAAAAGTTGTGTGACAGTATGTTCTTCAGGGAAAGCAAATATAAGAACTAGAGTGCATTTAAGCTCACTGGAAATGTAATGTAGGTAAAATGTAGATTAGAGAAAGAAAAGTAAATTCATTAGAAGCCTATTTGTAATGTGTGTCTTGTTCCCTCAGCTTTCACAGCCAGCTGTAAGCATTGATGGGCAGGTATCCAACCCCCCATCCACCAGCAGCACAGAGGTGAACTCTCAGCAGACTGTTCCAGAGCAGCAGCAGCCACCCTTGCAGGAAGTGAAAATGGACATTAAAACAGATGAAGGGGAACCAGAGCAAACAGAGCTGCAGATGGAGGAGAAAGCTGAGGTGAGATTGTTGACCAGATGTTGGATAGAATCATCTAGTGCTGCTAGATGCTTTGTCTATATCAAATCTTTCCTTCCAGAGTTCAGTAATTGCTGTAGGCCCTACCTGCTGCTGCAGTTTTGTCTTTGTCTTATTCTTAAAGAAGGGCCTATGTTTTCTGGTGAAATTGTGGTGGAAGCCACTGGTACAGGATGCACCATGGTAGTGTGGTTGCAGCTGTGAGGCTTTGCTTTGGTAAATGGCAATGTGAGATGGCTCTCGGGTCAGTCCTACAGCTGTTAAAATAGCGGGTACTAGGATGAAAGAAAATGGCTTCAAGTTGTGCCAAGCGAGGTTTAGATTGGCTATTAAGAAAAATTTATTCACTGAAAGGTGTTATCAAGCATTGGAACAGGCTGCCTCCAGAAGTGGTTGAGTCACCATTCCTGGAGGTATTTAGAAAATATGTAGATGTGACACTTAGGGTTATGGCATAGTGGGGGGCTGGACAGTGCCAGGTTAATATTGGACTCAAAGGTCTTTCCCAGCGTAAATGATTCTCCAGGTACATAATGGGCTGCTTTTCTGGGCTTGGACAGCTTATCACTGAGGACAGCTGGCAGTGTGGTGCCAGTAGTGTCATCTTGGCAGTCCTGGTACACTGTTGGAACTGCCTGAAGAACTGGAGGGTTACCCATGTCTACTTGCAGCTCAGAACTCGTTAGCAGCACACCATTGCTACTACTGCATGTTTAAGGGTGCATTCTAACACATTGGCTCAAGTTTTAGGCAGGTTTTGACTACAAAGGAAATACATTTAATTTTAGGGAAAAATGGTGAGCAGGATGACAGATAGATCTAAAGAAGAGAAACATGGATGGGTGGTCTCCCAGGAGACTTAAGTGACAGGCTCCAAACTGCTTTCCAGGTTAAAGTAGAACCAGTTGTGGAGGAATGTAAACCAGACCCAATGGAGCAAGAAGAGAAGAAACCTGAAATTAAAACTGAAGTACCAGAGGGGGAAGAAAGACCTACTACTCCAGCTATTCAGTCTTCTCCAGCAGCTGGGCAGTCTAAGAAAAAAAGTAAGCAAAAACACTGTTTTGACTGAAATTCACTGCATCTCCCCAGAGAAATCTTTTGAGGGATGGGCACGGGGACCAAGCTTTCTTTTTTGGTACTTAGTAGGCTTATATGGATTGTTCTTTTTGGCTTTTGGACAAAAATATCTAAAAATACATGTGCTTATAATTGGCTTTGGGCAAGTTCTTTAAGGCTTTAGAATTAGACACTAAGCCTTAGTAAAATTGTCAATACAATAGAGATTTGAAATACTCAGTTTACAGATTTTCTAGACAAGTTTTTTCATGGGGCATCAGAGAGGAGCTGTATCTGTAATGTAAACCATCTCATTTTAGAAATGTCTTCCTATGACCTCCCTGTGTCCAGGTGATCATTTTAATATCCTCCTTGTAACTCAGTGTTGCAGAGAATAAACAAGCCATACTAAGTACCCTAAACCCCTTGTCTGTAGTCTTTTTCCACAGACCTCACTCTTCCCAGCAGATTTCTTCCTTCCAGCTGTTTCTGCTATCTTTCTAATATTGACTGTTTTTCAAAGTTTTCAAGCCAGAGGAGTTGCGGCAGGCGCTTATGCCAACACTGGAGGCACTTTACCGTCAGGATCCAGAGTCTCTTCCATTTCGACAGCCTGTGGATCCCCAGCTACTAGGAATTCCTGTGAGTGTCTTAACAAGATACTTTCCTGGCTTTAGTTCAAAACTGCTGTGTTTTGACATACCTGTTTGAGAACAGCTTAAGTCTGTCATGTTAACATCTTTGTATTGATGCGTTTGTAGTTTTCATTTAGGTAGTGGAACATACAATGTCTGACTTAGGAAAGTTTGTTTGGCTCTGTGTTCCTTTTGATAAATAGATATGCCATACATTCAAGGAATTACCAATAGGTCCCCAGTGCTGTGTGGGCTTTTTATAGTTGCTTCATGTTGTGATGTGTTTATTGATGAATTTTATAAGTGCTACTCATCATGTAGAAACCCTGTTTGAAGATGTGGGAAACTAAGCTGATCAAGACCACTTAAAAAAAACAGTTCATCAAGAATTATTAATCTGTTATAGGAAAGAAAGAGACTCTTCAAGTTATAGGCTTTGTTTAGGTTGAATTTTCTGCTTGTTTCAGAATTGTCTTGACAGGACATAACTATCATTCAAGGATCTGTGTTTTAAGGTCTCCGAATTGACCACAGAGCTTTACTATATATAAACAAATACATATGTATGTTTACATATGCAAACATACATGTAGAAGTCCTGCTTGGGTGCTTCAGGCAATATTTTTTGCCTGAAAGAGTTTTTTGTTTTGATGTTGGGTTTTTTTTTTCAGCAGACACTGCAAAGATTCAAGATCTGCTGTATTAAGGGCATTTATATATTCGCTCCTATTTTTAACAAGTTTTCTGTCACGTTCTGCAGACTTTTGTAGGAGAAGTTGCCCCATAATTGGTGGTGGATTGGAAAAAGACATGGAGGAGACATGATATTTTTTATCACAAAATAAAGTTTATTTGTTTTTGTTAGGTTATCTGGTCTATTAAAACCAGTCGCTTTCTATTAATGCTCTTGTGTATATCTTCAGATCACAATGACTGCAAAAACATCGCCATTTCCTACTTTTTCTTTCTTTCTGGCTTTATTTCATCAGGAGTGAATGAGCAACAGTGCCTGAGAAATAAAGCAATAATGAAATGAAAGCACTGGGGAATGATATGGTATTACTTAGAGATTGCATTGTGTGTGTCGCAAGCAGTTTGACAATCAAGTCAGGGAGGAACCTGTTTTTCTTGATGAGAGGAATTTATATGCCGAGAATGCACACACTGTAGTGTCACAATGTAGTTCTGTAGTAGTGTTTTGATATGCTGCGTATTCTTGCAGGATTATTTTGACATAGTGAAGAACCCCATGGACCTTTCTACTATCAAGAGAAAGCTGGACACAGGACAGTATCAGGAACCATGGCAATATGTAGATGACATCTGGCTCATGTTCAATAATGCCTGGTTGTATAACCGCAAAACATCCCGGGTGTACAAGTACTGTTCCAAGCTGGCAGAGGTGTTTGAGCAAGAAATTGACCCAGTTATGCAGAGCCTTGGCTATTGCTGTGGAAGAAAGGTAAGAAAATATGTATCTTGGTCTGCTGCTTGCTTCTTTGTGCTGAAGGGGAAAAATTACAGCAGTTGCACTTGGTAGCAGTTCCAGCATGTCAAAAATGTTGAAAGTTTACCAGGATTTAGCAGTCCTGACTAATTGGTGAAGTCAATAACTGAAGTCTTATTTTGATTAGGGTGAACCCTTTTGCTATTGCAAATTAAGCAGGTGTGTTTTTATTACTGCAGAAGTGCTGTATTTCACTGTATATTGAGACTGTATTTCCATTGTTTTGTTTTGATACTCTGTCTTTAGAGAAGAGCTAGCTTGAGAACAACATCCCACTAAATGTTTTTTGTGACTAGCACTTCATACACATAGCTGTACAGAGAGATCTGTACACAGAGCAAGGTGAAAGTGTTTACTGTCTGGGTCACAGTTGCTTCCCCTGCAGAGCAGGTGAAAACATGTATGAGTACTAAGACAAGACATTCCTCTTTGCAGTTGGAGTTCTCGCCACAGACGTTGTGTTGCTATGGCAAACAGCTATGCACAATCCCTCGAGATGCCACTTACTACAGTTACCAGAACAGGTAAGGAAACCTCACTTGGTGCGGTTTTGTGCATGCTGTGATCGATCTGTTACAGGTGTGCATGCATTTACATAGACATCCTCTTTATATGTGTATGCCTTCGTGTTTTAAGATAAAAATTTTTGCTGGAAGTGCTCTTGAATAGTTTGCCTTGTGTGTTAATAATGATTTCTTTCTGCAAAGTTCACTGCAGCCTTTGCTCTTCTTCTTTTGTTTACAGAAATGCGATATTTTACTACATTTATATCCTGCAGTTAACTAAATCTTCAGTTACCTACAAATCATATATACAAGTCTGTTGCCTTTGCTTCCTACTATGCAGCAGTATTTTTCATGCAGAACACTGACTAAACTGTGCAGCAAGTGTATTAATGCTTGTAATACATGCTGTTCTTGGCAAGTCTGTTTTTCTCATGATGTTAACACTGAAGAGTAAACTTACTTTTGTATTGCACATCTTAATTGGAAGATCTGTGTATTCAGATCTTCAGCAGATTGATGCTTGCTTTTTCTCAAAAAGTTTCCTAACGGGAATTGTCTCAGCAGTAGCTGTCAGTAGCTCTGTAAAGTGCTGTCACTTCTACAGCTCTTCTGAATATCTTTTTTACTTCAGGTTTATTAAAGGATTTAAACTTTTTTGACTTCTGAAAGTCTTCTTGCTAGGCATCTTTGCTCGTTGGGAAAGTGAGGAAGGAAGAAGTAGGGAAGTACATGCTTTAACAGTCCCATATCCCCCTGTCTGTCAGCAGAACCTGTTAGAGCAGAGAACTGGTTGACTCCAAACTGTCACCTCCATCAGTTTTAGTTCCTGCTCTCTATTAGTTCCATCTCCTTCAAATAAACCAAAACAATAAAAACACTAAGGATTTTACCTGAAAGTCAAGATTTTGCAAGAATTGTAGTTTCTGAAGCACCTGGTCAGATGAAAGCAACCAAAGAGCCTCACAAGTTATATCTTAACCTTTTAAGGCTCTATAAAGGTATATAGCAGTGACTGGAGGTTTTTAAGCTTATTTCCTACTTTTTCACTTCTATTGTATCCCATAATAGTTACTGTAGTTTTAGACTTACATATAGAGTAGAGCTTTTTATATCATATCAGTATCTTTTGCTTATGTTTGTCTATGGCAAGTACTAGATGGACTAAATTACTCAGAAATCTTGCTTTACATATTTTCAATCATTACAAGGGAGTGTTTGCACTGCAACAGGTGCATACATGTGGCTTGCAGATTATGTTACATACACACATATATATCTATAGACTGAAATGTATAATTCCAGAAGTACTGTTTTCTGCATTATCTCATATGAAAGCTGGGAGAGAGGGTTGAGACCTGTTTTTGTAGCCTAATAGCTGCTGTATCATTGGTTTGTGTGGCTTTGTAATGAACTTGTTTGAATTTTCTTTCATTTCTTTTTATTTTTAGCTGTCTTGTGCACTCAATTAACATGCCTTAGTAATGGAGAGGCCACAGTTTTAGAACATTTTTGAGGCGTAGGGTAGAATCTTGAACTAATCTCTAAGCACAAATGAAATTGTTCTCTGTAATGCTTGCTGTAGTGATGGCTGGACTGTTCTACATGTAGACTGGGCTATGGCAGAATCATATCCATGTAGAGCATTATGTGCGTAGTTAATGTTAGTTAATGTAGAGTTTAACAGTTCTATTAGTCTCTAAGAATTTTGAGGACAGATTTTATTGTTCTTCAAGTTTCTGATGTTTAACTTTCCCTTTTGACCGGGAGAGAATCATGTGACCTTTCAGCATTTATACATTTAAGATGGAAGACTATCCCTCTTCCATTGATCTCCTGCAGATCCTCCTGCCAACAGAACTGCTGTGCTGATGTACAAGTCAGAGTAGCAGTTCCTCCTTCCTTCTGCTCTTTCCCCCTGTCTCATTTTAATTCTTTGCTGTACGTGGCATGGATTATTAAAATGAAGAGGGTATGGGTATGCTAAAATGGAATACTCTTGTTTAATTTGTTTTAATTGTTTGCTGCTTGTGAACCCATTTGAGAGATTTAATGCTAATCTGTGCTTTGCCTTGGCTTTCTGCTTTGTGTTGTCTTGTCCTGCTTTTGTGTTTTTGTTTTTGTCCTGCAAACCCCCATTTCTTTGTTTGTGTGTGTGTTATTTTTTTAATTTCTCCTTCATGCCTGTCATTGTCTGCACTTGGCTTGATTGCGCAAAAAAAAAAAATTCCAAACCAAAAAACCAAACCAACCAAACTCAATGTGGGGCCCATAAATCTGCATCATTGAATATCCCTGTCGCCGTTGATGACCTGCTCTCTGCTCCTGTCCCTTCCTTGGCCTGCTGTGATTGGTGGCTCCGTTGCTTGACTTGGGCTGTGTTGTGTGGACGGAGCAGTTCACCCAAATATGGCCTTCTTGCTGACAGGTATCATTTCTGTGAGAAGTGCTTCAACGAAATCCAAGGAGAGAGCGTTTCTCTGGGAGATGACCCATCACAACCTCAAACGTGAGTTATTTGTGTTTGCTTGGGCTGTGCATTCGTGAGCTGTCTCATGGCCTACACTGCTTTCTCAAAGAGAAGGAGTTTAGCTTTAGGTTTTTAGGCTACTGGAAGGAGGACATTGTATTTTTCATAAAAGCCTGGACTTGTGCTTTTTCTTTAAAATCTGGACTGACTAAATTTGTAAAAAATAAGCACTTAGCGCTTAAAATTGCAACTCTGCCAATAGAGGGGAAAGAGGAAAAGGGCTTTTTCCCTGAGAAAAAGTGAAAATATTCTCTTGCAGAAAAATAACTATGCCTGCAGGCAAGTAGGTGACAGACATAGCTTGAAATGTCAAATGTACCATTTTCTTTATACACTGGCTACGCTATTAAACTCGTATTCAACATCAGGTTGTTTTTCATCCAAATCAGAAGCAGGCAACCTCCTTCTGCCATACAAATATTTCACTGTTGGAGTACCATCTGCTTATGAGAAATGCTGTGCAGTTGTTGAGAACACAGTAAGAGGCTGTGCATAGATTTAGGTGCCTTTTGCCATGTTGGTGGCAAACTTTTGGAACAGTCTTTTATTTTGCTGTACCCTCCTCGCACCTTCTGCCCCCAAAAAAAGTCATGCAACAGAATTTTGGGAAAATGATGTAGGGAAGGTAAAGATAGTTTATATAGTAATGGCTGGGCTGGGGTTTTGCAGGGTTTGGAAGCTGAAATATTTCCTTTGAAGTTAATGTTGGAGAAGAATCGGGGTAATCTGAAATAAGATAACCTACCTTTCTCAGTAATCAAAGTTAATTGGAATTCTCTGCCTGCAGAATATGAGAGGCATATCAAGTAGTCTTTTCACTATTAAATACCGATCAGACCCATCCAAAACTTGAGTGTCAGCAAGCTTTAACATTCATCCTGTAGTAAAACTGAATAAGGGTGCAATGTTGTTCTCTCCCATAAAAAAAAAAATTGTTTCCACAGACAGAGCTGAGTGGCATACTTTAGTTGTCTGTCACTGTGTAAAATACAACTCCTTTCCTTGTAGTGCCAGTGGTTGTTTAAAAAACCTGCTTGCAAGTTTTGTCTTGGTTTGTGGATAGGTGTGGTATGGCATGAGTGTTTGTTGTCTTGTGTTAAAACTGAGTTTTATTGCCTATTTCTCCATAGCACGATAAACAAAGAACAGTTTTCAAAAAGGAAAAATGATACACTGGATCCTGAACTGTAAGTATTGCTCTCACACTTTGAATGATGCTCACTTTATTATAAATTTTTTGTAAGAGATATGTTACTCATTCACAATCAGCTGTATCTTTCAGTGTTTTCCAATTTCATATAGCTCTGTTAGCTGGCAGGGGCTGCTCAGAAGCAGCATATCTGGCATTCTGTACTGAGAACCCAAACCATCATGTACTTGGGAAATACACAGCACTGGATGCATGTGCTGAAATTACTCCATTTTGTTGTCTTGCATGTGGATTCAAGAGAAGGATGAATACAGATAGCTCTGCTTTGAATCCTTGTGGCAAATGCTGAAGTCTCAGGACTTATTTGAGTCAATTGGCAGTAGCTGTTGGTGCTGTTGGCTTTTCTAGTTTGTATTTCATAGGCCTGTAGTAGAAGGAAAAGCTGAGTTTTGAACCAGCCAGTTCTTCTGTACTGTTCTGGAAGCAGAATTGTAGTCATTCAGTAATGTTAAGATGATGGTGACTCAGCTGCTTTTCTTTATATTCCTGAGTGGTTTTTTGCAGCCACTCTGTGGTGCTGCATTATACACCTATGCAGCTGCTATGCAAACATTATCTTCGTTCACAAATGAATGAGCAAAAAGGATATTTATTATTCCCACACCATCCTAAGGGCATAAGAGTCAACCAGTTCTTTTGTTTTACAAGGGCTGTGGGAAGGAGAGCATAGTAACTTGATTCATAACTTCTTTCCCTTTGTTAAAGTGAAGATAGAGCCTAACACTAGAATAGAAGACTAACTTACAGTATGATACTACATGCTTCACGTAGACTACAACTATTCAGTCAAAGTCTCAAACTCTTAGACAGGCATGTTCTAAAGGAGTCGGGTTGTCCTGATACCTGCTGCAGCCTCAGTTATCTTGGGGAATTACATTCGCCAACATCTGGGAAGTAGACTGTGTCACTGAGTTGTCCTTAAAGCTCTGCCAGTCTTCTGAAAGTGACTTGGATATTGCTTCTGTTTTCTTCCTTCCCACCCTTCTGCAGTGTACGCCAGGGTTTGCAGTTTACAGATTTTATCCTTAGAATGTCTTCACTTTAAAAAAAAAAAAAATGAGTGTATGGCAGTAAGACAAGCAAATGGCAATAATAATATGTCCCCACATAGTCTGCCTGATTTAACAGGCTCTTAATTCATTCTGGAGGCTGATCTCAGCATAGATGTGCCCTCTGTGTTATATAGGCTCAAAAGCCTAAATGCTAGGAGTCCTCTAATAAAATATTACCTAATATACAAGCAAGTAATTATACTACTAAACCTTTGTTTCCTTTTGTGTTTTTTTGCCTTCTACAGATTTGTTGAATGTATAGAGTGTGGAAGAAAAATGCACCAGATCTGTGTTCTTCATAATGAGATAATCTGGCCTTCTGGGTGAGGAATTTCTCCTTATAAAGTAGAGAGCATATTTACTATTTACTAGAGCTGCATAAACTTCCTCATATTGGTTATATTTAAAAGAGTGTCTAGTGGAAGAAGTTACATTCCCTTGTAATTTTACACAATCTATAGGGTAACATCAAATTTAGACATCATATCTTACTGGGTTGTGTGTGAAGTTGCTTTTAATCTTTAATGTCTCTTTGTGTGGACGAGAGCATTTTCAGCCTTATGTTTCAGCCTTCTATGTTTAAAGACACTAGTGCTTCATGAAAAGATGTTTTTAGTTCCGGTAACAGTTTCAAAATGATCTGTTTTCTGTACAAATCATACTGCTGTGTCATCTTCAAAAAATTTTGTAACAACCGAAGAATTTAACAGGAGAATTAACTTTTTTGACCTCAATGATCAGATTTAATTTGAAAACCAGTACAGTTTTCTTTAGATGTTTCATGGTCCTTGATCAACATACTGAGTTTTCTTCTGATTGACTTAAAAGCTTTTCATAAAAGATGATAAATTATATGTGGCTAAAGTTCTAGAAGAGCGTAAATGTTCCATTTCTTGGCAAGAAAGCTGTGGGTTCTAGCATTCTGTCATCCCATCCACATTGCTGCAAAAGAGGGTGGACATCCTGTAACTGCAGAAGAAACGTCGAATTATTTCAGTCTGTAGCATATTTGGGCATTTAGGAAAAAAAAAAAAAAAACAAACAAAACAGCCTTTTGCTTTGTGTTGTGGTATATCATCTTCATGGGAGACAGCAGTTTGAGCCTGATTGCTCCAAGAATACTTTGAGCCACTATTGTTAGACCTGCCAGAGGAGACTGTTTCCTGGGGTTGCAGGTGGTGACATGGGTGACTGACAGGAGATGCAGCCCCTGGAGCTTAGATCCTCATCTGCAGCTCTGAAACAGTTGAGCTGTTTCTGCTTGCACTGTTTTTTGTGCTGTCTTTTATTTCAACTTTCAGTTAGGATATTTTCCAGACCAGATAAGAGCTGGTGAAAGATTTAGCTTCTCATGGTAAGATGCTAGGGGACTTGATGGTCTCACTTGGGGTAACTTCACTGTCTCCTCTTTTTGTTTCAGCTTTGTCTGTGATGGCTGCCTAAAGAAAACAGGACGAACCAGGAAAGAGAACAAATTCTCTGCTAAAAGTAAGATTCTGACACTTGCACCAACAAATTCAAGTAATATGTTAAGAATGGGGAAGAGGGCTTCTGTGCTCATTTTGCATTTATTTCAATTTTGTGGAGTTGAAGGAGGATACTTCTGTCAATTTTGACCATCAGTTCTGTGATGCTCGGAACATTTGCATTCACAGGTGTTGTCATTGGTTGATACTCTCTTGTAGAGGATGAATACACTATTTTAGAACATTCCTACTGCAAGATATGCATCCTTTTATCTCAATTGCAGTATTGATAGCATTGGGAAATAGTTGCTGCGTGGCTGCAGTCTAACTTAAATTTACAATAACATGTTCAAGTCACCGTGACTGCTGCTGCCCTTAAGAGCTTTGATGGAGGTACCGATTGCGTCACCTGATCACAGAGCTCTCTATAGACATTTCCTCTTGATCAAGGCTGCGTAGGAGGAAATTTGTGCCGTCATTGTCCATCTGTTCTGTAGACAAAATAAGTCTTTCAGAAACTTCTTAGGTTGGTGTACTTCTTATAAATAGTGAGGCTTTACATTTCTACTGAAATAGAAAAGATCCCTGGCCATCCAATAGCATCGAGATTCAGCAAACCATTCAGTGAATGGTTTCAACATCTGAGTCTTTTTCCAAAATGTCCAAAATCAAAACTCCCTAGATTCAACAAGAATACAGGAAGAATACAAGGGTGCTTTTATAATTTCTATCAGTTTTTGTGTCTAGCAACCTGAAAGTATTGCATATTTAGCAAGGTAGACCGATGTTTTACTGAAAGTTGTCAAATTGGAAAACAAAAAACTGATTGGCAGATGTGTAACTCTAGCAGAAGTAATGGCTAGTGATGAGGCAGGCCCTGCTATGCCAGAAATCTTACACTCCCTTTTAGCTTTAGGTTTCGTCAACTAATGTTGTGCTTCTTTTATATGAAGATTGCTTGAAAATGAGAAACTTCTAAACTAAGTGTGTTAGTTGCAGATACGGTTGTATTTAGTTTTCTTTCCATTATTGAAATATATTCTTTTGGTAATTAGAGAGACTAACTTGGCTACTATGGCTTTATAGACAGAATATACTTCCAAATGCCATGTCTGGCTGTGTAGATATGTCTGAGAGCAGTGTTTTGTAATTCAGTTTAAGTAATTAATAACTTCTATTCAGGAGAAACCTTAATTGCATTTGACATTTAAGATAGATTGAAATTGGTTTGAAATACAGATTCTTTGTTCATTTAAATAATGTATAAGCCATAAATGTGCCTGCAGGGGAAAAGCAGCTCACCCCATCTAGAAGTGTTAGGATTCAAAGGTAAAGCTTTAATTTACGTTAACATAGTGCATGTGTTAAGAGTCACTCTTCATTTAACATCTGAGTAGAGAAATCACATATGAACAGTTTGGTTTTGTATATGTTTGGAGCTGTATATTTTTTCCTGCAGGGTTACCAGCTACAAGACTTGGTACCTTCCTGGAGAACAGAGTCAATGATTTCCTAAGACGACAGAATCACCCTGAGGCAGGAGAGGTTACAGTCAGAGTGGTACATGCATCTGACAAAACCGTCGAAGTAAAACCAGGAATGAAAGCAAGGTGTGTTCTTTCCATTTCTAATTTTGTTTGCTTTTGTGTGAGGTGGAAGTTATTTGTTCTTATGTGATAGTTTTTTGATTAAACAGAATTGTTTAGGTTGGAAAATACTTCTAGGATCAAGCCCCACTGTTACCCTAGCACTGCCAAGGCCACTGCTAAACCATGTCCCTAAGTGCCACGTTTACATGTGTTCTAAATATCTCCAGGAATGGTGACTCAACCCCTTCTCTGGACAGCCTGTTCCAATGTTTACTAGCCCTTTTTTGAAGAATTTTTTTCAATATACAATCAGAAAAGACTCTTGTATTCAAAACTTCACCACTGGCCAGTTCTTGACAAACAGATGTTCCAGCAGCATATTAATTTGTTGTGATGAGTGTCATCTTTTTCACTGTAAAAGCCCTCATCTTTATGCCCTTCACTAGTACTATGCAGTCTCTCATATGTTGCATTCCTCTTTATCCTCTACTCTGCAGGTTTGTAGACAGCGGAGAGATGGCCGAGTCTTTCCCTTACCGAACAAAAGCGCTTTTTGCCTTTGAGGAGATTGATGGTGTAGACTTGTGCTTCTTTGGGATGCATGTGCAGGAGTATGGCTCAGACTGCCCTCCACCCAATCAAAGGTGAGGAACTGCAGGAAAGTCTGTTTACCTTCAGTACTGTCTCAGCTGGCTGAACCACCTGAAGTTTTGTATAGAGCTTCCATGTGGCTTGTGTGAGTCTCTTAGTGCTATTAGGTTCTAAAACCAAAGTGGTTTCTGCAGGGAGTAGGTTAAAGTTGCTTCTTACTGGGAGTGCTGGCTGGCAGACAGCATTGCCTTAAGGATCACTTATCAGTATTCTCAAGGAAGGGATTGGATAGTTCTAGGTAGATGAGCCTAGGATATCAAAAAGAGGCCAAGTTTCTAGAGTTAAATTAGGATCAGAGGTTTTGGAGTTTGCTGTTATAATGAATCCTTCAGCTGTATAAAATAACATCAATAAAATTGCAGAACTACTTTGAAATCTCTCCTCCTTCTCATGCCTCTTTTGCTTTGTTTGGTTTGTGTTTTTTTAGGCGAGTGTATATATCTTACCTGGACAGTGTTCATTTCTTCCGCCCTAAATGCTTGAGGACTGCTGTCTATCATGAAATACTAATTGGATATCTAGAATACGTTAAGAAACTAGGGTAAGTATGTTGTTAACGTTTTTTTTTCCTCTACAGCATTTGTGCTGCTGGTTTTTACTGCAGATTAAATTACTTCATCCTAGAGTTCAGAATATGGTGCCTAAGTATCAACCCATGACAGAATAACTTGGCAACTACTGTGTATAGTTGAAAAGGACAAGAGACAAAAAGGGATCGCAGGCTTTTTAGGAGACCCTTACGCTTCAGATATTTTTAGGTTTCCAAACTCATGTAAAACTGAAGTCTAAGTAGAAGAAGTGAGCCTTTTATCTGCTCCATAAAATTTTGTTGTCCTTGTTGTTGATAGTGCAGTCCTTGTGTAATATCACTGCTTTAATTAGGTCATTCCTTTAGGCTGGCAAGTAAGTTCTTTCCCCTGTTTATAAGGAGAAAATTAAGTGTATTGTCTGTACTGATTAACTCTGTAACAGTTGTATAAGGCCCCTAAGGAACCTCTTGCAGAATGAGTAGTTGAAATTGTGAGAAACTGAAGAGTTAGTAGAGAAAGAGGAGAATATACTTGGGACAGGACAAAAGAACACAGTTCTGAAATATTGAGAAAGGTGGAAATTAAATGACCATGATTACTGAAGTAGAAATAGCAGTGAAATAAGCATCAGTCTACTGTAAAAGGTATCTGGTGTAACTTGGCAGGGTTATTTGTGAAGAAATTGTTAGGGACTATGTTTAAAGCAGTTGCATGAGAAAAGTTAGGGGAGTCAAAATGAAGGTGAGTAGTAGTGTCTGGTGGTGAGGTGGTATATTTTTTTGTACTTCAAAAGCATACATTAGGCTTCTTTCTGCTTCTTTTATTGTATGCAGACTCACAGGTTAGAAAATAGAACTGCTGTATAGAGCTCAGACCTCAGTTTTACTTGATGCTGTTTTCTGTTCTAATGAGTAACATCAGGTTCTCATTTTGGAAAAACAATATTGGTCACGCAGTATCATCTCTTTGTTCTCAGGCAGAAGGAATGACAACTGGCTGCAGTTCCCAGGGTATGGGTAGGGTTCTGCAGAGCTGTTTCTCAACATGGCAAGGATGGTTATTTTTCTCTAACTTGAGACCTGATTATTCCTCCTACTGGAGTTCTTTTCAAAAACTAATAGAGAAGAACTGAGTATGAAGAAGTGATCTTTGGTATTATATTCTCTGCAGCTGCTACCATTTAGCTGTCATCTATCTTGGTAGTATTCTAGATGGTGCACCCAATAGCATAGGTTGAGAGATGCTGTTTATTCCCAGATATAATTGTGAAACCCTGTAAAACAGATTCTCAAAATTAAAATCCAGGAGATTTCCAATAGAAAAGTGGAAATTCTGTGTTTAAGTGAATGTGTTCTTAAAATTTTGCTAGATAATGATCTACTGCACTGTCTCAAGCTTTTACTACTGAAATACCTGGTCTCCATCTTTGGCCCATTAGTTAACTGGGAGATGGCAACTGCAGGTCCATATCAGGCTTTGATTTTTATCTAGGCTGGTAAATATGCACACTTTCATATAAACTACTCCATGCGGAGCTCTGAATTTTAAAAAATAAGAGAAAAGATGGAAATGTTACTGCCCGAATGGGGCAGGAACCCTGGAGTTGAACTCTGAGAGCGCTGTAATTACTGCGTGTCTGAAACAGCGGCCACCTCGTGGCAGAGGAGAGCGTGAGTGTCCTCAGAGCCCACATGTCCCGTTTCTGTCTGACCCTGCCAGGTATACTACGGGACACATCTGGGCGTGCCCACCCAGCGAAGGAGATGACTACATCTTCCATTGCCATCCCCCTGACCAGAAGATACCCAAACCCAAACGACTGCAAGAGTGGTACAAAAAGATGCTGGACAAGTCTGTGTCAGAGCGCATTGTCCATGACTACAAGGTGTGTCAAGTGCATGCTGCGGGGGGGAGGTTGGCCAATCTTGTCTTGCTTTCTTCCTTGCCTTATGTATCATGCCTGATTCTTGGCATTCACTGCATTGGTTTTAAGTGAATTGAGCACTAAAGTTTGGAGTGAAAACATACCCTCTTCAAAGCATGTAGCATCTGAAATCATTGTAGCAAGACATTTGAAATAATTCCTTAGAACAAACTAAATTCTTGAGGAATACTGTAGAAGAAAAATATATGCCATCTTAAATCTTCTTGTGTTGGATAAAATCGCAGGGTTAGGATGCTGATGCAGTTAGAAGTATGTAAAAATCTTTGAAATTATCAGGGCTTCAGCTAGTGTCAAGATTATAGTGATTGTATTGTTCCATTTGCTAAGTATGAAATCTAGCACACAGTAATAATCTATTAGTTCTGAGTGGGAATATTTGAAAGGTATTCGACAAACTTTAACCGAGGCACTGTTAAATCTGCACTTAGAATGTGCTCTCATAAAATGAATTGAAATATTAAGCTGTCCTTCGTTTGGTCTCCTGATGCCTCTTTTTTTGGTACTTACTGAGAATGTTGCCTTTGGTTATGTGACTTGTGACTTGATGGTAACCAAGAGGGTTTCACTCTCTTTTAGGATATATTTAAGCAGGCAACAGAAGATCGTCTAACAAGTGCAAAGGAGTTACCTTACTTTGAAGGGGATTTCTGGCCTAATGTTCTAGAGGAGAGCATTAAGGAACTAGAGCAAGAGGAAGAAGAGCGGAAGAGAGAAGAAAACACTAGTAATGAAAGCACTGATGTAAGAATGCTTCTGCTGTTTTATGATCTAATGTAAAACTTGTGTTTGTAGATGGCTAATTATAAAAAAAGGAGGGGGCTGAGGCACTTTGGTTAACTGGCTTTTTCACCTCCCTCTAATATAAATTTCAATTTTGCAGTTTATAAATTAGAGCTGTTAAAATACCACTAAGCTACATTTGGATGAACAGCAGCTGTTCATGTGGCTATAAACCTATCTAATTACCAAAGGCAATTAGGTTGAAACAGCTGCTAGTTGAATATTTTGCTGCTGAAATCCAGTTGTTGTCAATGTTCATGTTGCCACTTGAGCCTGACTTAGAAGTTTAAGGAAAAAACTTTAGCTTTTGAATAGTGGCTCTTTTTCTTTTGAATTTAGATATTCTAACACCAATGTTAGCAGAATGTTCTGAGAAAGTCATGAAATGCTGTGAGTTAGTACTTGATTCTTAATAGGTCTGTTTACTAGCTTTAAGACATTGAGGATCTGAAGCACAAATTACTGCTGAATTGTTGTTGGGCTGCTTTAAACTAGAGAAATTTCTTGCTGCAGCATGTCATGTGCAATTTTATTTGAAAATGTGCAACTGTGTTTTCACATTTCACAAAAAAAAATATGCCTCCTAATTCAACAATAAATTTGAAAATTAACAGATGCAGAATTTATGCATCTGCCTATCCTTGGATCTTCTGAGCTTTTATGGAAGAGGTGGTGAGTCTAGGATTAGGTTAGTAGTTTTGCTAACATGGTAGTACTTGTTAGTTAATTGTTTAACCACTTGTGCTTCATCACCTTATCAGATACTAGATTCTTGATGGGGTTTAGAATTTTTTTGCTAAATGACCTTTGGATCAAAGACGTTAGTTTTACTTAGAAATTGTGGTTCTCTTGTGCCGCTCTTTGCAATGCCTTCTTCCAAGGACTCAAAGTAACATGGGAATAAGGCAACTTGATATCAAATTTGCATTAACTAACACATCTCCTAGGGAGGTATTGTTTGTTTTCCGCATGTTATAGCTGCAAGTTCCCATCTCTCTTAATATACCAGAAACCTCTTGTGAGGAATTGCTTGGCTCTGTGTGTAAGGTTGGTCAGCATTTAGTTGAGCCTTCACAGTAGTTTGGCCCCAAAATCCTGAGGTGGGGCAAGTTTGCAGCACTTTACTATTTAACCTTTATTATTAAAAATAGTTCTTTATTGACCTGTGTTTTACCTTTTGAAAATGAAGCAATAATAAATAGTACTGTCAAATAAAGTGATAGTCATTCATGTTCACTGGAAATTTCCATTTCATCAGAGTTATTTTAAGCTTAGGAAAAATGCATGTTTGGATAAGAATTGCTTTGATTTTTGATCATCATATGCTGAGGTATTTTGGGGGGCCCTCTGAGCAGCCCAGTAAGGAATAAATGTTCATTGCTAACTAAATGTAATAGAAGGTAAGCTGACCTGTTTTGTTTGACTATTGCAGGGTATGACAGAAGGAAGGTGCATGCTAGAAACTGCACTACTACCTTTTGGACTTAGAACAACAGCTTCATATCAAAATCAGTTTAATGCAGTTTATTAAAAATAAATCTCTTGGAGAGCTGTAGCAAACTAAATTTAGGTGGTTTAAGTCTTTCTTACGTCTGGTTAGTGTGGTGTCAGCTGTACTTTTCATTTATTTTTACTTTTGAATTGCACTGAGAATTCATCTGTTGAAACCCTTTGTGATTGTCCAAGAGGTTCTTCAATGTGTAGCTGTAGCAGACAAACAAGTTTCATTAAATGTTTCCCTTGCATCTCCTGAGCGTTTATGGTCTTAATATTTTTAGATATGTCTTGCTGATCTTGATATCTTTTGGAGTGATTCTAATTGAATTAATTTAGTGTTTCTGGGTACCCTGACAAATGTCTTCAGAGTAAATTATTGTGAGGTGCAATTTGTCTTACAGTTATAGGAGATTTGAAAGTAATAAAATGCTAAATATTACTTAGATGCCTGACATAAAATGTCTTTAAAATTACTAGGTGAGCAAGGGAGATAGCAAAAACGCCAAAAAGAAGAATAATAAGAAGACAAGTAAGAACAAGAGCAACTTGAGTCGTGGTAATAAGAAAAAGCCTGGCATGCCCAATGTGTCTAATGACCTCTCCCAAAAGCTATATGCCACTATGGAGAAGCACAAGGAGGTAAGAGTTGATTGAATGAGAAAAATATGTATTTTACTTCAAATAAAAAGGTGTACAAAGCTTTGATACGTCAGTCATGCCCTGTGAGTTACACAGATTTGGCTGGAGAATTGAGAGGCACACCAGACAGACAAGTGCCAGTAAGTCTGGGTGCTCTTTTCTTGAAGGCAGTGGGGATAAATGCAGCTGTGCTTGTGCAGAACTTCCTAACAGTCTCAACTGTCACAACAGTTTTACTGTTGCTGTTCAGTCCAGTGTCCCTTACCTAATGCTTCAGAAGAAGGTGAAACTACAGGGCACCCAACGTCTGAGATTTCCAGGTCCTTACCAAGCACACCACCTGGCAGCATGTCATTCAGTGTTAGCTGACCCTGTAATTATACACCCTGTGTAATGATGTTTGGCAACCAAATCATCTTGATAAGTGCTGGCATATTAAACCTTTTTATTTTTCAGGTCTTCTTTGTCATCCGTCTCATTGCTGGCCCTGCAGCCAACTCCCTGCCCCCCATCATTGAGCCTGACCCACTCATTCCGTGTGACCTGATGGATGGGCGTGATGCTTTCCTAACCCTTGCTAGAGACAAGCACCTGGAGTTCTCCTCACTACGAAGGGCTCAGTGGTCAACCATGTGCATGCTGGTGGAACTGCATACCCAGAGCCAAGACCGCTTTGTTTACACCTGCAACGAGTGCAAGCATCATGTGGAGACCAGATGGCACTGCACTGTCTGTGAGGTAGGTTTGGTGAAGTCTTCCCTGCTTCTGTCCCTGTGTCTTTGTGCCCAGAGTGCTCTTTACCTGAACTGATTTCTCATTGTTAACTGATGGAAAAGGATCTGTGCAGCTCATCTGCTGGTAGTTCACAAAGAAAACAGAAAACATTTTCCATAGCAGGTGTTTCTACTAATCTGCTACTTGGTGTGATTTTTGTCTTCTACTTTCAATCTGTGGAGAGATGAAGTAGAATTGTATTTCCTGTAGTTCATCTGAAGTGCTGCTGCTTAAGCAGTTGGAAACTTGTAGCATTTACTCAAGCTGTAATGGTAGGATGAGCTGGCTTTTTTTGAAGAGTGGTGCATACTTTCTTCTTCCAGAGTCAGAAGTGTTGGGCTGCACTATTTCTCTAAATAGGGCTCTTGGTTGGCTTTTTGGCATAGGGGTTTTGCTATGCTGCAAGTCAGATCCCAACACGTAGGCAACTTCTCCACTACTCCGTTGGGGCTCTGCTGAATGCTGCCAACAGCATTTCTGTCTTCAGAAGTGTTTGCAAAAACAGTGTATTTGATCCAGACCACTGTACTCGGTCTGCAGTGCTGTCCCCTCTAGGATCTGGACTGTCATTGAATCTGGCTTGTAACTGAAGTTTTTTAGCTTGCTGGAAGGAAATGGCTGTCTCAGCTTTGGTTCTGAAAAGTTCTGATTAAAATTTNTGTGTGTGTGTGTATATGTATGTGGTTTTATCTTTTGGTATATGCCAGAAAATAAATTCTGGATTTCCTATGGATTAATGACTCCTGAGAAACTTAGATCTTTTTCTTAAAGGTCAATTACTGAGCCCAAATTCATGTGCTATTGTTTTACAGAAGGTAAATGCTGGTCTGTTCTTCTCTCAGCACACTCTGCTGCTTAACTCGCATCTGCAAACTGAAAATGCAGCTTTCATTTTCCTTCTTTGAAAACTGGTACCTCTTCTGCCACTCTTACCTGCTTCTTTTGAAGTAGGAACAGATGGGCAGCTATTTGTTCCTCACCTATTTCTTCTTCTTTCCTATTGGGAAAGAAAGGGATTTTTCTGACCAACCTGAATAATGTGTGGTTTATTAGCTCAGAGCAAACTTGTTTTTCAAGGTATATATATTTGTGTAACTTTCAGATGCCTGTACACCCACACACTTTCCCTGGCTATAATTTGGTTTTATTCCTTCTCTAGTACCTCAACATGGTGTGAAAGATTGAATTTTTCCCTAGAGCAACAATTTGCCTGGAACAGACTGGGAGTAATTTGTTGAGGTGGCATGACATCATTTATTCACTTACTGTACGGAGTTTCAGAAACACTGATAACTCTTTCTTGGTTACCTTTCCAGGATTATGACCTATGCATCACCTGCTATAACACTAAAAACCATGACCACAAGATGGAGAAATTAGGCCTTGGTCTAGATGACGAGAGCAACAACCAGCAGACTGCCACCACCCAGAGCCCCGGTGATTCCCGCCGCCTGAGCATCCAGCGCTGTATCCAGTCTCTGGTCCACGCCTGCCAGTGTCGGAATGCCAACTGCTCGCTGCCGTCCTGTCAGAAGATGAAGCGGGTGGTCCAGCACACCAAAGGCTGCAAACGCAAGACCAACGGAGGGTGCCCCATCTGCAAGCAACTCATTGCTCTCTGCTGCTACCACGCAAAGCACTGCCAGGAGAACAAGTGCCCCGTGCCCTTTTGCCTCAACATCAAACACAAGCTCCGTCAGCAACAGCTTCAGCACCGCCTGCAGCAGGCACAGATGCTCCGCAGGAGGATGGCGAGTATGCAGCGCACTGGTGTGGCCGGCCAGCAGCAGGGGTTGCCCTCGCCCACGCCAGCCACCCCGACGACTCCAACAGGCCAGCAGCCCCCAACGCCACAAACCCCACAGCCCCAGCCTCCCCCCCAGCCTGTATCACAGCCTCAGCCTGCGCCTCCCAACAGCATGCCACCCTACACCATGCCAAGAACTCAGCCCCCCAGCGCTGTGTCCCAAGGCAAGGCAGGTGGCCAGGTGACGCCTCCAACTCCACCGCAGCCGCCGCAACCGCCAGTTCAGGGTCCTCCTCCGGCAGCAGTGGAAATGGCCATGCAGATCCAGCGGGCAGCAGAGACCCAGCGCCAGATGGCACAGGTTCAGATCTTCCAAAGGCCGATTCAGCACCAGATGCCCCAGATGCCACCTATGGGAATGAACCCTCCACAGATAGGCAGAGGTCCTGGTGGTCATATAGATCAAGGAATGGGACCAGCAGGAATTCAGCAGCAGCCACCGTGGGTGCCAGGGACCTTGCCCCAAGCTCAGTTGCAGCAAGGAATGCAGAGGCCATCCATGATGTCAGTAGCCCAGCCAGGCCAGCCGATGAATATGGCCCCTCAGCCAGGGATGGGTCAGGTACCTGGCACTGCTCAGCCCAAACAACCACCTCTGCCCCAGGCGGCCTTACAAAACCTTCTGCGGACTCTCAGGTCTCCCAGCTCACCCATGCAGCAGCAGCAGGTGCTTAACATCCTTCACTCCAACCCTCAGCTGCTGGCCGCTTTCATCAAGCAGAGGGCCGCCAAGTACGCGGGCTCCCAGAACCCCCAGGCCATGGCGGGGCAGCCGGGCCTCCCGCAGGGGCAGCCGGGCCTGCAGCCACAGCAGGCCATGCAGGGGCAGCAGGGAGGGGTGCACCCCAACCCAGCCATGCAGAACATGAACCCCATGCAAGCAGGAGTGCAGAGGCCCAGCATGCCGCAGCAGCAGCCACAGCAGCAGCCGCAGCAGGCCATGGCTGGGATGAACCCTCAGGCACAGCAGATGAATATGAATCACTCGGGGATGGCTCCCCAGTTCCGAGACCTCCTGATGAGACGGCACCAGATGATGGAGCAGCAGCGCCACCAGCAGCAGCAGCAACAGGGAGCGGGACCGGGGATGGGGCCGGGGATGGCCAACCACAGCCAGTTCCAGCAGCCCCAGGGCGTCGGGTATCCCCAACAGCAGCAGCAGCGGATGCAGCATCACATGCAGCAGATGCAGCAAGGAAACATGGGACAAATAAGCCAGCTTCCACAGGCCATGAGTGCAGAGACAGGAGCCAGTTTGCAGCAGGCTTTCCAGCAGAGGCTACTTCAGCAGCAGATGGGGTCCCCAGCTCAGCCCAACCCTATGAGCCCCCAACAGCACATGCTCCCCAACCAGGCCCAGTCCCCGCACCTTCAGGGCCAGCAGCTCCCTTCATCGCTCACCAATCAAGTGCGTTCTCCGCAGCCTGTTCCCTCGCCACGGCCCCAGTCCCAGCCCCCGCATTCCAGCCCATCCCCGCGGATGCAGCCTCAGCCTTCTCCACACCATGTCTCCCCGCAGACCAGCTCCCCACATCCAGGACTGGTAGCTGCCCAGGCTAACCCCATGGATCAAGGGCACTTTGCCAGCCCGGACCAGAGTGCAATGCTTTCCCAGCTTGCTAGCAATCCTGGCATGGCAGGCCTCCATGGTACAAGCGCCACGGAACTGGGGCTCAGCTCTGAGAACTCAGACTTGAATTCAAACCTTTCACAGAGTACACTAGACATACACTAGACACATTGTAGCATTTTGGGAGCAAAAAAAAAATTTAAAAAAAAAAAGAAAATAAAAAACTTATTTTCTCAAGACTTTTTGTACTGAAGACAAATTTTTTTGAATCTTTCTTAGCTAAAACAACATTTTTCCCTGGAACACATCTGAACTCTGCAGCAGTAGTTTGTGGTTTTAAAAGCAAACCTACAACGAACCTGAGGGACAGTAGAATACAAAGAATATATTTTTGTTATGGCTGGAATCATAACCAGTCCTTTTTCTTGGTTTTTTTTTTTCCTCGTGTGCATTGGGGAGGTCAGGGGAGGAGGGTGGTCTTTTGGTTGTTCACCAAAGGATGCCCTGCTCATGCCTCCAATAGGTTTTATTTTTTTTTTTTAAATTAATGAAAATATGTAAT
>VXBX01002369.1:357603-420223 GCA_013400415.1 Scytalopus superciliaris | reverse complement strand
TATATAAAAATAAATACCAATGTTTTCCTCTTTGGTTGGAAATATGTCAATTCTTTGAAAAAATGTAAAAATATTAAATAACTCAGTCCCCTCCTGAAGTCTACTTTTGTCCTCCAAGAATTTTCTATACAAGAGTCTGAGCTTAAAAAATAACTTCAAGTATTAAAGTAATTTGTACATGTAGAGAGAAGACAACATTTTTGCAAATACACAGGGGCAGCTGCCAAATGGATGTAGTATATATATTGTGGTTTCTGTTTTCTTGAAAGAATTTTTTTCGTTATTTTTACATCTAACAAAGTGAAAAAAAAAAACATAAAAAAGAGGGTAAGAAACAATTTCAATGGGATTATTTCAACCTGAGAAAAAGTCCCTGGGGTTTCTTCTTTATGCTTGCTTTCTCTCTCCCCATGCCCCTTTCCCACCCTCTTCCACTTTCTGTAAAACTTGAAAATAGAAAGCAAAAAAACCCTCAAATGTTGTAAATCATGCAATTAAAGTTGGTTACTTATAAATAAGAACTTTCGATCACTGTATAGACTGTTAAAAATTGATTTCTTATTACCTATTGTTAAATAAACTGTGTGAGACAGACAGTCTGTTTTTAATGTTTCCCTTCTCTCCCACATGTGTTGCTTGTTCTTAAAATGGTGGGGGTAGCGGAATATGTGCTACTTCAAATGTTCGCTATTTAGACGTCAGAGAGCTATTTAATGTACGTGACTGTTTTAAAATGCAAATCTCTAATAAGGGATATGGAGTAATAATTAGTCTTCTAAGCGGACTCTTTTGGTACAACTCTGCATTTGCGTTGTTCCCGGCATGTATCTTACCAAAGAAATGAGGTCTGACCTCGACAGTTGTGCCAGTCAGCTGTGCCCCGCCCTGCTAACACAGCCTGGGAGCAGCTGATCTTCAAAGGACCTATTTTGCATTCTGAAATGAGAACTATTGTTTGGATATGTGATATTAAAAGATCCTATTTCACTTGGAATACATTGTGCGCCTTTTGGCACCGAGGTGTGAGCACGAGGTTAACCCTGTGTGCGTGTCCTGCAGGCGCTGCACCGACACGGCACGTGGGTGCCCTGTCCCCCCGTGTCACACCTGCTGCCCTGCCACGTGCAGGGGCTTTCCCCAGCAGGAAGGCTGTAGCAGCAGAGTGTGCACCTTAGTAAACCCAGTTGTGTGTTGCCCGCAGCTGTGTGCGCCAGGAGTTAAAGCCCTCGTGTCGCGTGCTGCGCGCTGGTCATCTTGTATGTGTCTGGTTCACGGAGGGCTTCCCAAAATCCAGCTTTGTGCTGTGCGTGTGCATACAGTGCTGGCTGCCTAGGGAATCGCTTGCACCAGGGCGTTATGCACCTGGGAGACCCAGATGTGACCAGAGCACAACATCTGTGTAACGCCGGCTGTAGTGTGAGCATCAGCGTGTCCACAGATCCCAGACAAACAACGCGAGCAAGCTGACTCCGGGAAACTGCTGATGGAAGAAGATGGAGGGGGGGAAAAATGAATGGATGGGAATCTTAGCCAAGTGCCAAATGAAAGTAATGGTGTATTACAATGTGAATGTATGTTAGAGGCACTTCAAAAATGAGAGTAAAAGGCTTCATATGTCAATATGAACAGAAGTAGGACAATTAATCTTGTATTTCCAAAAGGTTTTTTGGTAGCAAGGCTTCAGCAAGATAGTGGAAAGTTCCTGGAGGCTTAAGGGAAGCAGCCCTTTGTTTTGGTATTCTCCCTTGGATAATCCTCATACTGCTCCCCCCTGTGTGGTGCAGACCAGCTTTCCCAAACCCACAACCACCCTGACCTGCTCTAAAGGAGAGCAGAAAACAAGCCCACATGTTGCATGCCGTGGCAGCAGTCTGAGACGGTTTGTATTTGTGTTCTCCACAGTAAGCTTTCCTCTTCCTTCCCCCTGCCCAAGCAAAGCCTAGTTTCACTTTCAGCCTCAGGGGGCTTCTCAGGATGGGACATCAATAAAACTCCTTCTGACCACATATTGGCTAGCGAAGTGAAAAGTGTGCCCAGCCTTCTGACTTGCAAAAAGCTTGACTTGAAAGCTGTTATGCAAAAAGCTTTCATTTGTGTTGTTGAGTTAGCACAAAAAAAGTGGTTAGAATTTATCCCAACTGGCATCAAAGCACCTGAACTGGGGAAGCCTTGAGACCTTGCAGAGTGAGCTACAGATCTTCCATCCTCAAATGTCAGCATAGGGACTTGCCTGAAAGATGCCATGAGGCATTTTATGTGACAGCACAGCCGCTCTGTCCCTCTTTGTAGGTGCTGACTCTGAGCCAAGTTCAGTTTGTTGAGGTGGTGTGGATGATCAGTGGTCTTGAATTTGCAGGATGTTTCTCTCCTCTACATCCCTCCACTTCTGCTTTCCCTGATTCTACTGGAGAACCATAATCCACCACTTGGGGAAATACCATGACTCAGGTAGTCATAGGATTTCAGGATGACAACAAAATTAGGGTGTCACTTGTAACTCTCCTGCCGTTCTGTTGTGTCAAGTTAGAGTAAGTTGTTTCATTCCCACCTATTTGTTGGACTCTTGGACAGACAAAAAGAACTTGCACTGAAAGTTCTAGCAATCCAATCAGATACTTACTGTCCAGTTACTACAGTGCTAATGCTTCTAGTCAAATACTATGCAGTCCAGCGATGTAAAGTTTGCAATGCCTGCCCCTTCCAATGCCCTTTTGAGTCCTGGAGTCAATGACTGCAGTCACAGCTGGGAGGGCCTGCAGTGAGTTTGTTGAGGGGAGGAGTGTAGTATTTGTGGTTTATCCCTCAGCCTTGGGGACATCCATATGTAAAAAATACTCTAGACCTTGGTCTTTCCTGGTTCCCTGTTCCTCATTTATGTCCAAATTTACTGTTTATGGAGTGTTTTGCATACGTTGTTGCATCCTTATTTTTTGTTGCTCCTAAAACTCTAGTAACTTGGCCACTGGTGAAATTGCTCATGGCCTGGGTCTTGCATTATTGTCCTGTGACTGTGTCTACACTGATGTATTTAGTTATGTATTTACTTTTAATTCTGTCATTGTCGATACTCTGTTCTACACAGAGCCTTTTGTTATTGCAGAAGGACAGAGTGCCTGAGGTGAGCAGGCACCTCTAGGGATCCATCTAGTCCCCTGCCCTGCTCAAAGTGGGTCACCTAAAGCAGATTGCATGTCCAGATAAGTCTTTCCAGGATGGAGTTGCCATGGCATCTCGGTGTACTCCACACCCCCTAAGCTCCCACAAGGTGTCTATACCCATGGCTAAGACCCCCCTGAGCCTTCTCTTCTCCAGACTGAACAGTCCCAGCTCTCTCAGCCTCTCCCCATCTGACAGATGCTCCAGTCCTCTCATCTTCCTGAACCTTTGCTGGGTTCACTCTACTATGTCCATGTCTCTCTTGTCCTGGGGAGCCCAAACATGAATGCAGCATTTCATACGTGTCTCACAGGTGCTGAGGGGAAGGATCACCTTCCTCCACATGCTGTCAGTACTCTTTCTAACACAGATGAGGAGGCTGTTGGCTGTCTCTGCCAAAAGGGCATGTTGTTGGATACTGTTCAACTTGCCACTAGGACTCTGCAGTCCTTTTCTGCCAAACTTGTGCTGGTGCATATGGCATCGTTCCTCCCAGGTGCAAGACTACAGTTCCCTTTTTTGAACCTTATGAAGTTCCTGTTAACCCAGTCTTCTATCCTGTTGAGGTCCCTCTGGATAGCAGCACAACCCTTTGGCATATCAACCATTCCTCCCAGTTTTATATCATCTGTAAACTTCCTGAGAATGCACTTGGCCCCATCATTGCAGCCACTAACAAAGATGATATGAAAAGGGATTGTCCCCAGTACCATCCCCTGGGGTACATCACTAGTGACTTGCCTCCACTGAACTTTGTGCCAGTGATCCCAACCTTTCAATCCACCTTGCTACCTGTTTCTCTAGCCCATACTTCCTCACTTTGTAAGGCAGTTGTCAGAGATGGGTTCAAAAGCCGTAAGTAAGTTCAAGATAAACAACGTTCACTGCTTTCCTCTCAATCACCAAGCCATTCCATGGGGCTGTCACGTTGCTTAAGCGTGATTTCCCCTTCATAAATCCACGGTGACTACACCTACTCACCTTCTTGTCTGCCTTGCTCCAGACATTCCCACTGGCCTCAGGGTGCTGGAACTGCTGAAAGCAGGGAACTTCAGAGAGGCACCCAAATGGACTGATTTCCCAGAGGAGTTCTGAGAGCTTTCCCCTGGATGCTGTCCTCCCAGCACATCCTTTTTTTCATGCATACACCTGGACTGAGCCCATTTCCCATTTATCAAGATCTCTCCTGTTCACATCACACTGCAACTTCTGCTTGCCAAAGCTGATCCATCACTTCCTCACTTGAATGTCAATCCTTCTGTCCCTCACCTGTTGTCCATAGTTTAAAACTCTTCTTCACAGGTTGGGCAGCTTTTGTCTGTTTAGCAGAGAGATTTTTGCCCCTTAGTTAGGAGGATTCCATCTCTTTATTGCAGTTCTTGACGCTTGAAGAGGGTCATAAAAGCTGACTCCCTACTGACACCAGCTGCACAACCATCTGTTGATTTGCAGGCTGCATCACTTGCCCCACTCAGCCCCCAAACTCAGGGCCATGAAGTCAGACTTGGTATGCCCAGGGTCTCCCCTGGCAATATCACTGATGCCCACATGGAAGAGCAGCAGCTGTTGGGATAAGAGTGTGAGGGCTGGACAAGCCTTGGCAGAGTCTACATACCATGCCAGATGTGAGGACCTGTCAAGCAGCACGTCTCCCCTGTCAGGTTGGCAGCTGGTGGCCTCCATCCCCTGCAGCAGGGAGTCTCACTACCAGCACCCAGCACTTCCACTGGTGCGGCTGCGTGGCTAAGGCAGTTCAGATGTTTCTCTGGAAGATGCCTTGCTGTTTGTTCAGATATTTCACTGGAAACCCCAAGCTCTCAGCCTCACATCTGCTTGGAGGGTACTGAACCAACGCTGTTCTTGTCCTGTACATGTCCAAGTGGAATGAGAAACATCTTCCTGGTGCCACAAGTCACGAGCTTCCAGCCTTCATCATTGATTTCCAATCCAGTGGGCACAGACTCTGTCTTTGGTACGCAAAGAGCATTGAGACACTTGAAACTGCAGGGTCTCCAAGAAGATCCTGTTCTGCCCCATCCTTGGCCAAACCAAGAAGCCTCCAACCCTCCCTGCAGCACGAGACTTGCAAAGCCATATCCTCTCACAGGAGAACTCAGCCTGGGTAATGGCTCTTACAGGGAGAGCTGTTGCAGAGTCTGTGGGAGCCCTGTGGCACACCACCACGCCCCTGGCCCTTCCGAGCACCCCGGCTGAGCCACCCTGTGTCGCTGCTGTGCCCCAGGCCCTGCAGTCACACAGCCTTCTCCCCAGCACCCACTCTCTGCTGGTTACCATAACACATGCACAGCAAGTGTCACACCAGGTAACTGCACAAAAACCAAGACAACGTTGGTAACAGTCACCTGGTCATTAGACATGCGTTGTAACAGTGAAACGAGCTACAGCACAGCTCCTGGCAGGGCAAGACAAGTCCAGGCTAAGCTCGCCTAGCTCAGGGCTTGTGGCCTCTTGCAAGCAGTGGCAGCATCACCCGGTGTGACAGTGACAGCCGTTCCAGCTTCTGTTTCATTTTTCAGAGCTTTTCCCAGTGCTTGATACACACTTAGTTTCTCTGCTAGAAACTCCGCTTCGTTTCCAAGATGGTCTTTTTACACACGCCGTGCCCTTCACTGCACTGCTCCCGGTTCCAGCCAAACTCAAAGACTCCAGCCCAGCCCCTCTGCACCGTTTGGGGCAGGTCCTGTACTGAAAGACTGCAGTGGTCAGAAGACTCTGCTCCTAATCCTGCCTAAGTGTGTGACGAGGCTTCCTACCAAAAGAATGAGCTTTTCTTTGAAGAACAGCCATGGGGTGCTCTGGCTGGGGAATGCTTATTTTTACAAAGCCTCCTAGCAGCTGCCTGCCTGCAACACAACCCCGTGGTACCTGCCAGCTTGCACAAGGAGCCATTTCCACGGTTCCCAGCCCGAGACAGAGCCAGCCCGGCTCCTGGAAGTATGAGAGCAGGGCAGGCTCCATGCACAGGGCTTGCAGCAGGCTCCAGGCTTGCATCACGGCTGGAAAGCTGCCCAGCTGCTCCGTCAGCCCCACAGGTGTGGTGTGTGCCTTGGCATTTCCCTGCCCCACTGCGATCCGGCTGTCCTGGTTTAAAGATAAACCGGTAGGAGAAACAAATCTAATTCACAAACAGATTATAAATCAGAACTATAATTTAATAAAAAAAAAAAGAAAAAGGATCACAATCAGTACAAGGGTACAGAGGAAGAAGTCCCTTTAACCCACAAAAAAAAGGTGTGTGACCCAGCAGCCTGGGGCACAAACAGAATAGTAATTGTCAACCCCTGTACTGAGCACCACCTGGCCCTCCTAGGTACAAAGTAAAAGGAAAGAAGAAACCTGTCAGGGAAGGGGATGGTCCCGGTCCGGTAGAGAGTGGCAGTTGCCGTCCTGCTGAAGCTCTGGTCCTCCTCTGGATCAGCCCAGCACCAGTCCCAAAACCCCAGTTTATATGTGCTTAGGCTCAGGTGGGAGTGCCCGGTACCTCCCCCAGGGCGGGGAGTTTCACAACGGGTGATTTACACTCTGATATATTTTGGAATCCCTGATGGCCCATTAGCAGACATGACCCCTCAGGCTGGGTGTGGAGGTGCTGATGGCTCCCCAGAGGGGCGTTATCACACTGAGTCACTGATGTGAAGACAGGAAACCTTTCTTATCTTACAGGAGTTCCCAAACACCCAGCTTGTAGCCTGAGGAGTCGGGTGTGCCTCAGGCAGCTACTGCAAATGATCCATTGTTAGCAGTTCATGAGGGGACCAGGTGGAACTCTTTTTCCCATGGGGCAGGCAGTCTCTTTCCTGGTTCCATGGTTGGAAAAAAAAGAGACAGGAGGTGATCCCTCTGAGGCACAGGGTTGGTAGATGAAAGAAAAATTCCAAGATTTTAAATCCATAACACTGGCATTTTGGTTAGAAATGCTGTGAGGATTTGCTGGAGGTGCCCCGGTTGCTCTCCCTTGTAACAGGGTCCTGGCTGTAACTGCCCAGCAGGGATCTTGCGCACTTGGGATGTTTGGAAGGGAAACCTGTCCCGTGACTGGTGCTGCGGGCAGCCCACGGGCAATCAGCCCAGACTGCAGTCTGCTCTGCCTGTTGCAAGGGGTGTGGTGGATTTAGGGGAGGTGGAGACATTAGTGTTAGCACCGACTCCCACAGCCATCTTTGAAGCCCTTCCTAACTCCTGGGTGAAGCTGGCACGGCTCAGGGTGTTGTTTTCCCCAGGTGTGTTGGGTGGTGGCAGGCTCTGGAATATCTTGGGAGCAAAGAGCTGCGTGGGATGCAACCGCAAGACCTGTCAGTGGGGGTTTTGCTTCTCTCCATGCCCCAGCAAGTCCCCAGGGCAATGGTAGGAAGTGGAAGGCAGTGACAGTGGCACTGTCAGAAGGAAGCTGTTTGCCAACCCTGCTTCTCTGGCTGAACGTCCAGAACTTCTGCTGCCTGGAAAAGTGAGGAGTCTTTTCCTCCCATTGCATCCTGGACTCCTCCTGTGGTTTCACCTGACAGCAATCTTTCTATACTGATCTTTCTTAAATTTTTACTGCAGGTGGCATCGAAACAAGAAACTAAGCCCAGAGCAGCAGGATGGGAGGAGATAGGAAAAGCAGAGTCTAATCTAAGTTTTGGGGTTTAGTTTCACGAGATAGTCAGTGCTGTTCTGTCCCTAAAGAAAGGAAGTGCCTTTACAAACGTATTGTGATTCATGTTACGTAACAGATTGTTTATTATTGAAGAGAATGTAAGTATTCCTGAATCAAATTGAATTTGATTCACATTAAAATGAATTTATCTAAGTACTATTATTTATTGAAAAGGCTTATTTAGAACTGCAATGACAAATGAACAGCCCTAAGATGGGGAGATGGGGACTGCCTTTAAGTCTGTTCTATGTCAACACAGAACTCATTTTTTCTTCAGCCTTCAAGAAGCCTTGAGCCAGCTTGTCTGTGACCTAAGGGAGCAGTGCTGCTTATTCTGCTCTGGGAAGGGAGCAGAGGGTGCACACCAGCCATACCTCATAATGTGTTCCACAAAAGATTATTGCAGTAGGAAGACTTAATGAACCTTTAATTTTGTATCTGTGTCTTTTCTGGAAACAGCTTTCTGGTCTGCCATGCAGTGCAGTGTCTAGCAGTATTTGCAAGGGAATAACAGCCTTTATAATTTATGTCATTACTGACTCCATTATTTAAACACTTTAAAAATAATTTTCTGTGTAACAGTGCTGGAGGACTGTTTGGAAAAACTGGACCTGGAGGATCTGTGACACTATGGTCAAATTGCCTGCTGGCCTTGCCACCTCCCTGCCACTGTCCCTCTGTAAGGAGGCTGTGATCCCAGTCACTGCCCCAGATTCTCAGCATGTTTCACACTGACAGCTTTACCTTCACCTGCAACTAAGGCTGTGCAGCAGGCACAAGAGAGGAACACGTGCTTCACCTGCTACTCACTACAAAGTCTACAAAGAGTAGGAATGGTTTTTATTTTTTCTTTTCAGGATGTCAACGCAATGCCAGTGATAACTAAATAAAAGGGGTAGGGTGGGAAATAGAACTAACTCCAGGGGACTTACCTTTTCAGTAAAAGACAGTCAATGCCAGAGACATACAGTGAGACACTTGCTTCTTGGCTATGCTTGCTAGTGAGCTGGGATGGGGGATGATGCCACCAGTACCACTAAGAACACACTACTTTTCCATAGGGGGGGAAAAAACCAAAAGGGAGAGAAGCACTTTTACTATAAAGAAGTTATAATGTAAGTGCATACAGAATTTAAACCTAAGCATACATTTGCTTAGCACAGTAAGCACTTCAAGGATGCTTTTGCATGGGGAATACTTTCTTTGCCAAACAAAGCATCCATTTATGCATGAAACTGATCCTCTGAGGAGATGGGGGCCAGCAGCAAGAACTCCTGTGGGTTATTTACCCTGTGGTTCTCTGACACAGCAGAGCAGGGTGGGAGTGAATGAGGGAGGTCTCTGTCCTCTGAACCCTGCCTGGCTGGTGGCTCTTCCTTGCATTCACTGAGGGTTCCCCAGCCTGGGTGACACACAGATCATGTCAGCAGTGTAGGACAGGGAGAAAGGCGTGGTTAGTGTGACACTAGGTACCTGCCATGCTAAAGGCATGCAACAGGGGAGGTTTAGGTTGGACTTCAGGAGGAATTTATTCACAGAAAGGGTGATTAGACATTGGAATGGGCTGTCCAGGGAGCTGTTGGAGTCACTGTCCCTGGAGGTATTTAAGGAAAGACTGGATGTGGCATTCAGTGTCATGGTCTAGCTGGCATGGTGGTGCTTGATCATGCATTGGACTCAGTGACCTCAGAGGTCTTTTCCAACCTAAGTGCTTCTCTGGGTCTGTGATTCCTCCCATCTAAAGCCAAATCCTTACTCACTTACCAAGGTTTCTAGGAAGCTCTGCTTTTCCTCAGTTATGTTTTAGGCCCGTGGCTCCAGCTGTGCATCTCCGTGGGGCTTGTGTTGTCTCAGGGACACTGTGCTGGCACCCCACTGACGTGGCCAGGCATCACATCTGTCTGTGGGGCTGTTCTTGGGGTGTTGCTCCATTTGTTTTGCTGTTACACCAGCTTCTTGATGGGCTGAGGGAGCCGGGGCAGTTCAGCCTGGAGGAGGAGAGACCTCACTGTGGCCTTCCAGTGCCTGAAGGGGGCTCACAACAAGCCTCTTTATACTAGCAGAGAGTGAAAGGACAAGGGGCAGTGGTTTTAAACCGAGAGAGGGCAGGTCTAGATTAGATATTAGGAAGAAATTGTTCCCCGTGAGGGTGGTGAGGCCCTGGCACAGGCTGCCAGAGGAGCAGCCGACCCCCCACCCCTGGCAGTGCTCACGCCCAGGCTCGATGGGGCTCTGAGCCACCTGCTCTAGTGGAAGGTGTCCCTGCCGACAGGGGATGACTTTTAAGGTCCCCTTCCGACCCAAACCACGCCATGACTCCGGGGCCGAGCGCGCCGCCCCATAGCTACGGCAAGGCCGGAGGGCGCCATGGCCGCGGGGCAGGAACTACAGCTCCCGCCGTGCCCCGCGGCCGGCGCGCGGCAATAAGCCCTGCGCTGATTTGCTGCCCTCGCCGCGGCTGCCACCAATCGGAGGCGCCGCCGGGGGGGAGGTGCTCGGCGCGCATGAGGCGGGTTGGCGGCGTCCCGGGAGCCATGGAGCGGGAGCGGGACCGGGAGCGGGAGCGGGACCGGGATCGGGGAGAGGTGAGCGGGCTGGGACGGGCTGGCCTGGGCTGGGCTGGCCTGGCCTGGGCTGAGGTGACGCTGGAGGCGGCGGTGGGTCCGTCCGACCCCGGCGGGTCCGGTCCCCGCGCCCCCCCCGGCCTCCCTGAGGAGGCTCCGGGCGGTGCTTCCCGGGCTCAGAAGCCCCGAGGACTTGTAAAGTGTCCGGAATATTCACTCGCGTCCGATGGGAGGAGTAGCGATCCAAAGGTGCTCACGTCCTAGAGCTGGTGGAAGGTGCATCCCCCACCTCGGTGATCATAAGGCGATGAAAATGGGGGGGGTTTTGAGGAGTTCGTGCCTTTCAGACGTCAGGAACGCTGTCTGAGTGCGTGGATCCGCAGGAGAGCAGCTCTGTGTTCAGGGAACAGCCTGGAAAGCTTGGGTCTGTTCCGTGTGAAAGGCAGGGGGGATGTGGGAGTCAGCAGTGAGTGAGGTCTGACCTTCCTGTCCCTGTGTCTGTAGTGATAGCCGGGAGCCAGGGAGCAGAGCCTGTTCCGCACTGGAAGCTGATGGACTTGCTGCTGGTCTTGTGTTGTTGCCCACTTGGATGAACAGCTGCCTCCTGGTGCCTCTTGGAGCTGTTTGAACCCGCCTTGCAGTTCCGTCACTCCCCGTGCTGGTGCTGACTTCTTGCTGCTCCTCCCTGAGTTGATAACACCTTTTCCTGGCTTCTTTTGTGCTTACTTGGAGGCTGGTTCCAGATTCTTCTGGTCTGAGACACAGTTACTGGTTCTGGGCTCTTTCCTCAGCTGCTGCCTCGCAGCTCTGCTGCTGGAGCAGCAAGTATGAAGAGCTAGTGAAAATATTTAGCTGTGGAGGCATCTGGTTGTAGGCAAAAACTTATATTAGGGGTTCTGCCATCCTGCTGGTGCCGTTTCTGATCCGAGGCCAGCTGTGGACTGTGCAGTCTCCAGAGCCGAGCCTGCCCTGCTGACTTCCAGGCTGTGCTGGTCTTGAGAGCTGTGGTGGCCAGAGCTCTGGAAGTCTGTGGTGACTTTGTTGATGGTACCTGCACTGTGTTGGGAGAAATGCTGCCTGGAAGGACACAGCATGGCAGTGTAGCTCCCTGTACTTTTTCCATGTTCCTGAAGCTGTTTGCTACAGGACTAGCTGCAGCTCTGTGGCACTTTCCTTTTGGGAAGCAGAATGCAACCTGTGAATAACAGTTTCTGAACCTGTTGTGGGGATAATAGTTCTCCTACTAGGGATTCAGACTCCTGGCTTTTGGGGTTGTTACATGGACTCATTGCTCACACTGAGGCCTCTCCCTGGCCCAGAAAGCCCCCCTCCCCCAGCAGCAAAGGCAGGTTTATTGTGTGGTGGGGTGTAAAATGCCACTTTTGACTGGCTCTTTTTGCAGGTGGTGCCTGCCTTCGACCACAAAACTTCATCTGTGCAGCGGGCAGAGGAGGAAGGCGATGACGATGAGGAGGATGATGAATTGGACATCTTTGGGGGCTATGACAGCCTCACATGCTACAACAGCAGCATGGGCAGTGAAAGCAGCTCCTGTCTGGAGGAGTCTAGTGACGATGAGGTGGCAGGCCGGGAAGCTGGAGAGCTTTCAACCTCCCCTATGCACCAGCTGTCCACAGGCCGGCTCACAGAAGACAGTGGCTCTGAGCCAGGTACTGCCTGTTCTACCTAAAATGTGCAGGATGGAAAGAGCAAGGGCTGGGGGCACTCAAGGGTGTGTGACTGCTTTGGGAGCAACTTTGGATTCAGAATGCATTTTCTGTGCTATGTGGGGGAGCTGCTGTGTGTAGTGAGGGTTACCCACTCTCAGCTGTCTTCGTAGTGCATTGATCCTGCCAAATGCTCATGGTTTTGTACCTTCTTTCAGCTGTGTGTGAAATGTGTGGGATTGTGGGCACCAGGGAAGCCTTCTTCTCCAAGACCAAACGTTTCTGCAGCGTCTCCTGCTCCAGAAGCTACTCCTCAAATTCCAAGAAGGCCAGCATCCTGGCCAGATTGCAGGTGAGTTAAAACCCTTCCATCTTGCTCACAGGCTCCATCATGCTCGCAGGTTCTTGGCCTGCTGGGGGACTTCAACCACCCCAACATCTGCTGGAGAAGTAGCAGGCTGTAGGCAATCCAGGAGACTCCTGGAATGGATGGAGGATAGTTTCTTAAGACAGGTAAGAGACTGAAGGAATACTATACCATGTTTTGATGGTCACCAGTGTAACCGAGCAAATTGAGGATGTCAAGGTTGGAGGCAGCCTGGGCTGCAGTGATCGTGCTCTGGTGGAGTTTGCAGTCCTGAGGAATATAGGTCAGGTAAGGAGTAAAGGCAGGCTCCTGAACTTTAGGGAAGCAGACTTCCAGCTCTTCAGGGAGGTTGTAAGTGGGATCCTGCAGGACAAGGGAGCAGAACAGAGCTGGCAAATCCAGAAGAGGACCACCAAGTGTATCAGAGAGATGGAGCACATCTCCTACAAGGAAAAGGCTGAGAGAATTGGGATTATTCAGCCTGGAAGAGAGATGGCCTAAGGGTGACCAAATTGCAGCCCTCTAGTACCTGAGAGGAACTTAAAGGAAGGATGAGGCAAGACTATTTACAAGAGCATGTAATGGCAGGACAAGGGAGAATGGGTTCAAATTGAAAGAGAGTAGGTTAGATTACATATTAGGAAAAAATTCTTTACTGTGAGGGTGGTGAGGGACTGGAACAGGTTGCCCAGGGACATGATGGATGCCCCATCCCTGGGGCTGTTCAAAGCCTGGTTGGATGGGGCTCTGAGCAACCTGGTCTAGTGGAAGGTGTCCCTGATCATGGCAGTGGGGTTGAAACTAGATGATCTTCAAGGTCCCCTTCCAACCCAAACCATTCTATGGTTCTCTGATCTTCCCTGGAGATGGAGCAGGATGTGCCTGTAGGCAGGGGTGGGTAGTTGCTCTCTGATTAAAGATCAGATTGACATTCCCTTGTTCTTCATGCCTGAAGTCCCCAGAGAATACATGCCAGCTGAAAGGTGGTGCTCCCTAAAAGCTGGGGAAGCACACATTGAAATTTTACATGCTGTTTCTTGTCGTTCCTGTGAGCATTCGTAAATACTGAAGTAACTTGAAAATCGGCCCAAGGAAGAGCTGACCAGTTGCAGAGGGTGGCTTCCTGTCCTGTGCCACTAATGTTCCTGATGTTCCTTCTTTTGTAGGGGAAGCCACCAACGAAGAAAGCTAAAGTTCTGCACAAGGCATCCTGGTCGGCGAAGATCGGGGCCTTCCTCCATTCACAGGGCACGGGACAGCTGGCAGATGGGACACTGACAGGTCAGGATGGTGAGTGTAGGTGAGGTGTGAGGAGGTGCAGGAGCCACAGAAATGGGGACACTATGAGGGCTGTAAGCTCTGCAGTCCTTCTCCTCCCCTCTGGTGCACTGCCTTATACTAATATGATGTGTGTGGATTGCTCTGCCACAGGCTGCCAGGACACAGGGGAACATCTCTTATCCTCTCCCAGCCAGTGCCAATGGACCCCTGGTGGGTTCCTGCCCATCCATTATTGTAGCCTCAACCTCAGTCCTTGTGTGACTTGGCTTGGAGTGTAAGCTCTGTAGTTCCAGTCCCACGAGATGCTGACCTCTACTGGCAAAGGTGACTTAAGGGTGTCCTGCTGCTCTCAGCCATTTCCTGCCATTTGCTTGTGGGAGTTACATTTCCCCTGAGTCAATCACTGATCAACCCGAGCACTTCTGAAGGAGCAGAAGTTACTGTGTTAGGGAAAAGGTGAGCCCCAGGGCATGGAAGCAGCAGGGAGTGATGGAGCAGAGCTGTAGCCTTGGATCAGGAGTGACTGTGTGATTAATATCTCAGTGCTTTACTCTGATTTTCCCAGCACCCTCTGGGGAAGCAAATGCTGCTGGTATGACCATGCAGTGTTGCTGCTGAGAGGCAAAGCTGCAGAGTGGTTTAGCACTGAGTGAGTGCACTCTGCTTGGAGTACTTGAGCCCTGAGCTGGATTTGGACCATTTTATTGCCCCTCCTGCTCCCCCTTTCCCAAAAGCAAGTGACAGTAAAGATTGATTAATAATATATTTTTCCTCTTGCGGGGGCTGGTGACCATGCACTCATAGGATCTAGTTTTGCACCAGGGAAAATGCGCTGGAATGCAGAGTTCTGGGGCAGAGTGTCGTTGTGCCTGGAGGCTGCAGGCTGTAGGCCAGAGGCAACTCAGTGCTCTGTGCCTTTTCTGTGATCTCATCTGATTTTCTGCTCTCATGTCTGCTTGTAGCACTCGTCCTGGGCTTTGACTGGGGAAAGTACCTGCAGGAGCACGGCTACAAGGCAGCTCCTGTCAGTTGCTTCAAACACGTGAGTTCTGCTTTGCTGTGCATGACAGTGCACAGAGGGGGCATGGCATGTGCACAGACCTCCCTTGTGCTTCTGGGACAGGTGGTGAGGAGAGGCCCAGCAGGTGGTTATTGGGCCTTAGGTGATGCAAGGAAGGAAGCTGGGGCTTCTCACAGCTGAGAATGGGAATCTCACAAAGGGACAAGGAGTTCTGGGAGAGGAAGCAGAGGGGTACTTGATAGAAACAATGCTAGTAGTGATGGCCCAGTGCTGACTGAGGATAGAATTAGTTCTGACTGGGGGGAATAGTGGGAAGCTCCAGTTTATCTTTACAGTATGTGTGGGAGAGCAGAGCCCAGGGTGATATGCAGGGAGGAACACAGCTTATGTGAGTCTGGCAGCAGCTGCCCCTCCAGCATGTCTGATTCTAGTAACACTCACTTGTTATGTTCCCTTTGAGTTGTGGTCTGTGACAATACTGAAACACTTCCTTTTGCTTGAGGATAGGTCAGGCAGAACAGTTTTATTGATTGTTAGGCATTTATAGAGAATGAGAATGCCATAGAGAAATGGCAGCAGCTTCCTTGGGATAATAGGACAGCTGGCAGTGTAATAGTTAAGCATTGCTGTATGATATTCTGCCTTTTGGGATCCTCAGTGAACATCCCAGTGAGATGTTTGGGACAGTTCAGTTGCATTTCAAGGTGTTGGTAGATGTAGGAGGGGTAAGGTATATCAGCCTTTGCCAAAGGTGAAAGTGTAGCTGCCTAAGACTTGTCTCTGAAAGCTAGAAGGAGGGCCTGAGCCCTGCTGTGATTGTCCACATCCCTCTTCCAATGTGGTTGCCTCAATCTTTCAGGTGCCACTCTTTGATCAGTGGGATGATGTGGTGAAAGGTATGAAAGTGGAAGTGCTGAACAGTGATGCTGTGCTCCCCAGCCGTGTGTACTGGATTGCATCTGTCATCCAGGTCGTAGGTATGTCTCTGATGTAATTCCTGACAGCTGGGGATGGCTAACCTTTGAGGGAAGCTTTGGAGAGCTGAGTGTAGCTGATCAAGTGAAACAGCAGGTTTTTGGAGCTCTACAGCTGCTGAGAGATTTTGGGACAGGAAACACCATGGTGTGAGAGAGAGGAAACCAGCATGTGGTTCCTCTTTTGGTTGCTGGGCAATTTTCAGGAATAGTTCTGCCTCCAGAATGTCTGGAGAAGCTCTGATAACTCATACAGAACTTTGAAGGCCATGCTGGAGGTATTAAGCCTGTGGTACCAAATTCTGGGACTCTAATGCTTTTGTCTCATTGTCTGCTCTGTCCTGGCAGGATACAGGGCCCTTCTGCGATACGAGGGCTTTGAGAATGATGCTGGCCATGACTTCTGGTGCAATTTGGGCACAGTGGATATTCACCCCATTGGCTGGTGTGCCATCAACAGCAAAATCCTGGTACCACCACAAAGTGAGTGTGGGGCAAGAGGGGTCAGGACATTCCTGGGCATGGAGGAGCCTTGTTTTATGCCTGGCACAGGGGAACAGGTACTCCCACTGTATGGAGGACTGAAGCTCCATTTGTGCGTTGAGTTACAAGCCACTGTGTGTTCTTTGGGAAGCTGGAGATTGCTTGGACTGCTTCCTCTGCCTCTCTCTGTGGTCGACCCTGGGGATGCTGGATGCAGAGTCAGACCTGTGGAGACTAATGCAGGTGGCAGTTCCTCCTTCTACCCTACATGGTGGCTGGACTTAACCTTGGGGGAATTTTTGGTCTTACATCCTGGACAGTGTCTCTGAGAAGTGCAGTAGCTTCAGTCCCTGCTCAGCTAGAGACAGATGTTAATTTAGCAGATTTCTGGCAAGCTGAGGTTTGCTTTGTATGGCTCACGTGTTTTTGCTCTGTTATCACTTCCCATCTAGATCAGTTGCTTGGCCCAGTCCATTCTGTAATGGTGATCCCTTGCAGCCTGTTGCAGGGGCAAGCTGGCAGAATGAGAGTACAGAATCTGAATGTGAATAAGGCCTTTTAATGCAAATGGACTCTTGGAGAGATGGAAAAATGTAGTGTGGTGCTGTAATTATTTCAGTCATAAAGATGTGCTTTTTCCTTGTGCATATGTAGCTATCCATGCCAAGTACACTGACTGGAGAAGCTACCTCATGAAAAAACTTGTGGGAGCCAGGACCATCCCAGTGGATTTCCACATGAAGGTAAACATGAGAGGCTGTCATTTTGCATGGGGAAACGAAGCTGAAGCCAAGAGATGTGTGCTCAACATGTCTCTTCTGGTTTTGATCTGTGCAACTTCTGTGTGCCTTGAAACCTGGGGATGGCAGGGACAGTGAGTGCTTCCCCATGCTCCTAAAATACCTGTCATGATGCTGTGGGTAATGGCACAGCCTCCATGCCCTGTCAGCACAACAGTTACTCCCTTGGGTCATAGGAGGGCTTTAAAATTGTTGTCATGTAGTCTGCTGGGAAATATTTGGGATGAGGTTTGGTGTTTTGCTGAAAGGAGAGGCTGGTGCAGCTCCAATCTGGCCTTTCCCTGCCCTGTTTCAGTGCAAGGAGTAGCTCTGAGAGTCAAAAACCTTTGCCATCAGTGTTGGTAACACAGCAGCCTGGAGAGAGTGAGACACACACAGGCTCCCTTGAAGTGCCATGTCCTTGAGAGCTTTTTTAGCTCTTACAGTTGTTTTCCTGTAGCCTGCACTGAGATTAGACCTTGTCAGAGGGAAGAGGCTCTTCTGTGGCTGGCAGCTTTGGAAATGGCAGACAAGGAAGATGGTCCCAGAGACAGCAGGCGGGAAGGCCGGTGATGGGTTTTAGTGTGTGCAAGGTAATTGATGACACTGAGCTGGAGACTTTGATGTAGCTGGTGTTTCCGGTGTTGCTTCTCAGAAAGTTAAAGGATTGTTTGTAGTTGCTTGTTCCTGGGCCACAGCTTGTAGCTGGAAGGGAAGTGGTAGAGGGAAACAAACATGGACAGTATCTTTCTCCCCTCAAATCTCCACTCTCACCTAATGAACAGGAGATGGAAGGGGAAGACCCTAGCTTAAGAGTTCTTCTGGATTCAAGTGTAGGCTGGTTTGGGTGTGAGTGTTTTGTGGTGCCTGGTTGCTGCATGGCATTCTGGGATCACAGTTCCGAAATGTCAGATGTTCTATAAACACCTTTGGGCATTTGTGGATGAGTAGGACTAGGCTGTATCAGCAAACTGTAGGTCTCAAAAAAATCAGTTAGAAGGCACCTTTCCATATGCCTGTGCCTTGGGGTCAGTCTGCAGAGTAACGCTGACTTTGGATGTGGATTTGACAAGTAGATGATCATGTAGCTCAACCTCTGATCAGAGTCAAAAGGGAAAACTAAGAACCTGGCCTCTCTTAAAGTCAACTGAAAATTCTGTTGCCCTCTAACTGCTTCCAGCTGTGAAACCTTTGCGGTCTCTTTCGTGACTGAAAAAGGCACACAATTCCTCACTCAGTTCCTGTTGAACAGCAGTTCACACTCTGAACACTCACACAGGGTGCTGGCTGGGCATGGCTGCTGGGTGTGGGTGGGGACTGTTATGAGCCCACATGACAAGGGAGGCTTAGGGGGGGGTGTGTGCCCAACCATGCTGACCCCTGATGAACCCACTCCCACACATCCCTTCCTAGTCAGCTTTTAGCAGTGCCAGGGTTTGGCCAGCATGTCTGTGGGGAAAGCTGTGCTCTGAAGTGTTTGGAGAAGGAAAATACCAAGCATGACTGGGCTCACACCCTCTGTCGGTTGTTGCCAGATGGCAGAGAGCATGAAGTACCCGTTCCGGCAGGGCATGCGGGTCGAGGTGGTGGATAAGAACCATGTGTCCCAGACACGCATGGCCGTGGTGGACACAGTGATTGGGGGCAGACTGAGACTCCTCTATGAGGACGGTGACAGCGACGATGACTTCTGGTGCCACATGTGGAGTCCCCTCATCCATCCTGTGGGCTGGTCACGGAGAGTGGGCCACAGCATAAAGAAGACAGGTAAGAATTGGGTCACTACAAACATCTTCTGGTTTGCTGTGAACTGCCCAGACCCTGCTGTTGACCCCAGTCTGGGCATGCTGAGAGTCAGACCAGTGCCTCAGGACCTGACAGATAAAGTCTGCTTAGTTTTGGGTCTGCTGCTTTTCCCCCGGATAGATAAATGTCCTGTGATCTGCTACCACAGGTCAAGACAGGAGACTAGGGTTTCTCACCTGAGGCAGGTGGTCTATCCCCTGAGTGTGAGAATGTAGACTTTGCAACATCACAGATGTTTATGGTCTCTTTGAGGAAATTCATGCAACATGAATTTGTGACACTGGATGCCATCAGGTTCTGTTTTTCTGGACTTTACCAAGAGGAATTGTTGATCGGCTTAGACTGGCAGACAAAAGCAAGACTTGGGCTCTACTGATCCTTTTGATTGTGTCTCTTCCTTGCTGCCTCTCCCTGGTGATTGCAGCTGCATGTAGAGGTGTTATCACTAGTGCTCAGGAAGCTGAGCCATCTCCTTTTGAGCAAGCCTGTTTTATGAGAAGGTGTAGAGGGACTGGCCTGTTCTTTTTGTTGCATGGTCTCTTACTGATGGCATTAATAGCAGCTAAGCTCTCGCCAGGAAATTAATAACCAGTATGTTTTCTTACTGTAGTTGCTGCAGGCTTTTTACCTGTCTTTGTTTCTTCATTCCCCACAGAAGAAAAGCGCAATGACATGGCAAACCATCCCACCTTCCGGAAGATTTACTGTGATGCTGTACCCTATCTGTTTAAGAAGGTAGGACAAGTTCACCTTTCTGTGGGTCACAGCAAAGGAAAGGGTGATATCACTTCCTTCCTTGGGTGTACCTACTACCCTGTAGGTTGTTGAGGGTTGGGCTAGGCTCATTTGTCTCTTACAGCTAAGGGCAGTAAGGTGGTTGGGGTGTCAAGGCTGTGGTTGGGCAGGGGCAGGTCAAAGTAGAAAGTTGGAAGAACTAAAAGCAACAGACTGAGGGGCACGTAATTGCTTGGAGCTTTGAATTGGAGAGGCAAGGTGACTGCATGGGAGAGACCAGTTCTGACAAAGAGCTGGATCATGCTAGTAAGGCCTGAAATAAGAAGGGGGCTTGCTTTGCTGTGGAGCAGCAGCTGAGCACTGGGCCTGGCTCTCTGACTGACCAGAGCCTTAGCAGGAGGTTTCTGACACAAACACAATGTTGGCTCAGCTGCCTCTTTGTATTTCTGTTAATATTTCTTCTTTCCCTTCCCAACTTGAGTGGAACCAAGTGAAGAGGTTCTCATTCTATCTGCACTTGCTGTGCTTGGTGTGAGGATAGGACTGTTCTGTACCCCTGACAGCACATGGTACACCAGAGTCTTCCTTAGGTACGAGCTGTCTATTCTGAAGGTGGATGGTTTGAGTCAGGCATGAAACTGGAAGCCATTGACCCCCTGAATCTGGGAAACATTTGTGTGGCCACTGTTTGCAAGGTAAGTTCAGTGGGTGTTAAAGAAGGTGGGTCTGCTATGCTTACCTGAGATAATGCAGCTTCTCCTGAGGTCTTTTCAAATGAATAAGACTGGGCTCAGAGGTCTGAGAAGCTGATTAAGACCAGCAGTAGTCCATGTGTGCCCATGAAGACGAGTATGCTTGGTCTGCAAGCCAACTGCCCAGTGCATGTGACTGGCAGTCACCCATTTTCCACCCTTGGGCCTTTGCTCTGTGGTTCTGGGAGTGCATAAAGAGAGGCTTCTGTGGAAAGGCCAAGGCAAGAGTTGTGAGGTGACCTCTGTGTGGGGAATGGCATGGTGCTGTATTCGTTTGTGTAGGAAGCTGCAGATGGAAATGTCTCCCTCAGTCTCTCTTGATGAGGTGGTAGTGAGCTATCTACTCTTGTGCTAGTGTGGGAGAAGTAAATTGCTTGCCCAAGTTTCCTCAGTGAGGTGTGTTGTATGTCCTAAGGTATAGCACTGACTTGGGCCTTTCCTGCTTTCTCGAGAAGCTATTTGCCCTTATGAAATCCAAGCAGAGGACACTGACACTTGGAGTTTGAAAAGGGATGGTAGAACTCTTTCTCTGTAAAATGTTCCCTTCAGCCATTGCTTGGAAATGAAAGTGGTTGGGGCAGGTGTGCCTATTACACTTGGTAGGCACCAATTACCAGTGAGTGACAGGATGGGACAAGTCTCATTGCTGTAGGAAGTGGCAAAAAAAAAAAAGATGTAAAGATGTGGTGCCCTTCCCTTCTGCCTGGTAACAGATTCATGATCTGGCTGGTGTAGAGGGTTTCTAGGCTGCCAGTGAAGTGTTTCTGAGGGAGAACAAAGCTCCTGACCATTTATGGCTATTCACATAGTCTTTTCACAAGGCTGTTAGTGTTGGTCCCAGTCCTGCAGAAACTGCTGCTTTGGGATTAGCTTGATGACTAATGTATCAGGAGAAGCTACTGCATACCCTGGAGCATTTTACTATCTAGTGGCAATTGTGATTGAACTGTGGGGGTTCTTGGGAGAATCCTTTGAGAGGAGAGGCTTTAGACCAAGCAAAACTCTGCATCATGCCCTTCACTCCCATCTCAGGTCCTCCTGGATGGGTATCTCATGATCAGCATTGATGGAGCCACATCTGCCGACAGCTCCGACTGGTTCTGCTATCATGCCTCCTCACACGCCATCTTCCCTCCCAACTTCTGTAAGAGGAACAACATTGACCTGACCCCTCCTAAAGGTGAGATTTGGACTCTGCCCTGTAGTACAAACCTGCTTGCAGAACATGCTGGGAGATGCTTTTCTGAGAGGAGCTAGGTTCAGAGGAATAAAAACCACAAGGTCCCAGTCTGCTTCTTTTTCAGGGAGATAGGGCTAGCTCAGACTCTGCCCAGATACCAAGTCTTGGTTAGCTCCTCACCAATCAGTGGGAGAGGTGTATGATCTCCAGACCGAACAGAGCAGAAGGTTTAAAGGACAAGGAGGATGGGAAGGGATGAGTCTAGGCATTGCTGCATGAGTCAGTACTTCAATGTCAGGAGTCATCTCTATTCTTCTCTCTATGAATAAATTTGAGACCAGTATTTCTGAAAACTCCTAAGAGACAGTCACCCCATGAGTGTTTTTGCTGCCTCATCTAGCCCATACCCAAAAAGGCCTGCTCTGAATTTCTGTGTTGTAGCATTTCTGTGCAGTGTTGTTCTGTCCTCCTTTGATCCTGCTGGTGGGAGAAAGATTGGTCTCAGTGGTGTTTTGAACATATTTCTTCCTACCTGCTGCTGCTCCTTACCTTTTTCTGTGGTCTGGATCTATGGCTGACATGGAAGTTCAGAGCTGCACTTTTCTGCATTTACCCTCTGGAGAAGGGTGCTGGACTCCACCTAATCTGTGCTCTAGGTTTATGTCCAAGATCAGGCTGTACATGGTGGTTCATGAAACTGCTTTGCAACCAGTTGCTATGCCCCCTTCCTGCCTATTCTGTCTTTCTCCCAGCTGGTCTACCCAGTGGCTGCCCTTTTACCTCTTAGCATTTCTTCCTGCTGCAGGGCAAGATTCAAAGACCTTCAGCTGGGAAAGTTACCTGAAAGAGACTAAAGCGAGACCTGCTCCATCACGGCTGTTCAACACAGTGAGTGCTGCCAGCAACAAGAGATGTGTAGGGATGCTTGAAGTCAGCAAGGAGGAGCACAAGAGCTCCAGCTGTCACAGAATCACTGAGGTGGAAGGGACTTCTTGTCCAACACCCCTGCTACAGCAGGGTCACCTGTAGCAGGTTGCCCAGGACTGTGCCCAGATGGCTTTTGAGTATCTGCATGGATGGAGACTCCACAACCTCTCTGAGCAACCTATGCTAGTGCTCAGTTGCCCTCACAGTAAAAGGTGTCTCCTGATGTTCAGAGGGAACCTCCCATGTTTCAGTTTGTGCCTGTTGATTCTAGTCCTGGCACTGGGTACCACTGAGAGGAGTCTGGCTTCATCTTTGCATTCTCACTTCAGGATTTTGTACACATTAATAAGGTCCCCCTGAGCCTTCTCTTCTGCAAGCTGAACACTCAGAGCTCTCAGCCTTTCCTCATACAAAAGGTGTTTCAGTTCCCTCATCATCTTCCTGGTCCTTTGCTGGACTCCAGTATGTCTGTGTCCCTCTTGTACTGGGGAACCCAGAGCTAGAGCCAGCACTGCAGGTGTGGCCTGATTAGTGCTGAGCAGAGGGGAAGGATCACCTCCCTCCATCTGCTGGAAACATTCCTCGTAATACAGCCCAGGTTACCATTAGCCACCTTTGTCCCAAGGGCACACTGCTGGCTCATGTTAAACTTGGTGTCCACTGGGATTCCCAGGCCCTTTTCCGCTAAACTGGTTTCCAGTCAATCTGCCCCCAGTATGTGCTGGTGCCTGGTTTTTCCTCCACAAGTGCAGGACTTTACCATTTCTCTAGCTTGTCAAGGTGCCTCTGGATGGCAGTACAACACACTAGTATATTTGGTCTCTTCTCCCAGTTTTCTGTCACAAGCAAACTTGCTTGGTTTGACATGCTACTCTGTCATGTCATCCAGATAATTAATGAAGATGTTGAACAGGATTAGATCCACTATTGACCTCTGGGGTACACTGCTAATTACTGGCCTCCAACTAGACTTCATGCCACTAATAACCACCCTCTGGGCCCAGCCACTCAGCCAATTGTCAATCTATCTTTCAATCTGTCTCCTCACCCAGCCTGTATACTCAGTCATCTTCTCTATGGCGATCTTATGCATGCACTGTCAGAAGCCATCCTGAACTCAGGATAGACAATACCCAGTGTCTCTACTGAGCTGCAGTTTGCTGCCAATCAGAACTTCTAAGGAGAGCTCAAGGCCTGGGAGTATGTGCACTCAAAAGGCCCTGTTTGATTGGGACATCAGTGTCCTGCCTTTGTGGGTGTAATGATATCTTGGTACCTCTGAGTGTCATGTGTGATTCTCTAGTGTTTCTGTGAGCTCCAGGCTCCTGGTGAGTTCTGCACCATTTACTGCCTGTGGATGTGTGGCTGGCACATTGGGTGAAGGGCGGGAGCTGCTTTACATCAGTGAAAGTGCTGCAGAACCTGGACTTGTGCTGGTCTCTATGATTTCCCAAGGGTATGGCAGGTAATGGGTTTGATCATGTGTCCCTTAACTGCTGCTTGCTGCTTCCCTTAGGTCAGGATCTTGCTTCTAAAGGCTGGGCTGAGATCAGCTAAGGACATAGCTGACCTTGGATCTGGTTTTGGATCTGTGTGCTTGTTCTCTGTCTACTTGCTTTAGTCTGGAGGCTAACCTGTTCTAGGGTGTTGGTAGCCAGATACAGGTTTGGACTGGGTAAAATGGCCTTTGGTTTTCTGTTTGCATTTTTTATGCACCCAGGACTGTCCAAACCATGGCTTCAAGGCAGGCATGAAGGTAGAGGCAGTGGACCTGATGGAGCCCCGGCTCATCTGCGTGGCCACAGTGAAACGTGTGGTCCAGCGTCTCCTTAGCATCCATTTTGATGGCTGGGACAACGAGTATGACCAGTGGGTAGACTGCGAGTCTCCAGACATTTATCCTGTGGGGTGGTGTGAGCTGACAGGCTACCAGCTTCAACCACCTGTTGTTCCAGGTGAGTGAAGATTTTACTGTGGTTTTTAATGCTAGAGACAAAGGTTTCCTTCCTCCTGCTCTGTGAGTTGCTCTTTTGATTTTTGGGGCCTTGTAGGGAGGAGTATATGGCCTCCTTGATTTGCACTGCCTACGATAAATCTTCCTCTGCTGCCACATTCTAGCAGCTGGCAGAGGGAGGAGTCTGGTGGGGAGAAAACAGCCTGAGATTTGAGTTTGGCTGTTTTCCCTCTATTCCCCCACCTGCACGCCAACAAGAGAATTAATTGCTCCTGAAGTTGGGTAGAGTTCCAGGTGGTCCTGTCCCTGCACAGCTCCCTTTTACTAAGTGTATCTATATCCTTAGCCAGATAGTGGGGGGAGCTTGGCCCATGCTCCCTTTTCTCATCAACTCTCTGACTCTGTCTGTAAAAGGTAAGAGCATCAGCTTGAGAGTTTATTCCTTCCCTTGTCACAGGGAGGCCACTGCCTCACCTTTGCACATGTTTTCCTTCTTGTCCCAAACTACGAATCTTGTTTCTTTACTGCCCCTGCCAAGTCTGTACTGGGCCTCTCTCCCCTGTGCTGCCCCAGCCTGCCACCCTGGCCTGGAAGCACAGACAGCAACCGCGCTAAAGCCTTGCTCTCCTCTCAGCTGGTTGTCTTGGGAAGAGGGCTTTGGCTTGGGGGGACGGGTATATCTTGTTTCTCGCTTTTGTCACTTCATCCCAGTTACCTACTGGTTATGGGACTTGGCTTTCGTTTCCCTCTCGTCTCCATGACAGAGCCCACAACTCCAGTGAAGGCCAAGGAGGTGCCCAAGAAGAAGAAGAAACCCTATGGAAAGAAGAGTGAGTGATGCTTGATTAGTGCCCTCCCGCTCGCTCGCAGGCTGGGCCCAGTTAGAGGAACCCTGTCCATGTCCCATCAGAGCAGGAGAGAGAGGCCTTGTCTTGCTGTGGATGCCCTCAGTCAGCTGTGGGTTTGCCAGCACAGCTTCATCCTTCTTACCTGCCCTGTTACCTAAAGAGCCGAGAGCTGTGTGTGGGAAGGATCTGTTTTGCAGTCTGTTTTCTGTTGACTGAGGTATACATGGCACTTGCTTCCAGGTGTGAGGTTGTGCTGCTTTCCCTACTGTGTCCATTGTCAGAGGGAGATGTTTGCTGCAGCTGGAGGGTAGCTGGAGAGCAACTCTGCCTGCTTTGTGCTGAGAGAAAGAAGGCCTTAAGATGGCTGAAGAGGCCAGTAGTGGGACTGCACCATTTTATTGTTTCATCTTGTCATTGTTGTTGTCATTGTTGCAGTAGCTGTGGCAAGTCATGTAGACAGACAAGAAATTCCTTCCTGGGGGGTGGAGGGGAAGGAATGTCTAAAGAATATAAAGGCGTTCAACCTAAATAAGAAGGTCAGCTAAAAATGAGAACATTATGGTTACAGTGTCTGTGCCTTGCAGCCACCAAGCTCATTCCCTAGGACTAGAGCCAGACAGGTAAGCAAAGCTGACTCCACAGATTCCAACAGGACCTGCTCCTTGGAAGTTAAGCACATGCTGAAGTGCCTTGCCTTTAATGAAGGAGAACACAAAAGGAGCATATTTTGAGATGATGACTATAGGATTTTCTCCAGTAGGCCATTTCTGTCTCATAACCAATTGGCAGCTAATGACCATGTAGCTTTCTGTTGTGCTGGTCCCTGGCCTATGGTTTCTTGGTGGAGCAGGGTTGCTGATTTTCCAGGGGAAAAACACACTTTTCCCCATGCTCTGTTATCTCTTTATTAAGGAAAAAAGTTGCCTGCCAAAGCCCGCAGTGTCAAGCAGACTGTCAAGAAGCCTTCCTCCTCGAATACTAAACGAGAAGCAAAAGCTGCCAGCCAGGCTTTGCCAGAGCCAGCACCTGATGAGAGTAAGGGAGTGAATTTCTCTACCCCACAGCCACATCCCCTTCTGTGTACACCCTGCATGTCACCAACCCTCCTGAGACCTCTTGGCCATTAAGTCATGGGTGCCCTCAGGCAGGGAAAGGCAGCAGCATGTCAAATATCCTTTCTCCTCCTCCAAAGACACAGTAGAAGAAAGGGTTTTCTTGCTTTCCCTGGGAAGGTTTGCCTCCTGAGAAGGTTTGTTGGCACCAGTACAGCTCAGTATCTTGATACTGCTGATGCCTGCTGAGGGCCTGGCTGCCCTACTGAGCAGACTGGCTGTGCAAGGTCAGTTCAGGAGAGACAAGGTGGATATCCCCATCCCCAGAAGGGCTGTTGCTGCATGTGGACACAGCCCATTGTGCTGACATGAAGAGCAGATGGGTCACCTGCCAACCCTCGTGGGTGCTGGGGAGGAGGGTGGGCGAGGTCCCTCTGGTTTACTGAAGTTTAATTTCCCCTGACAGGTAGAGAATGGGCCACACTTGCTTTTCATCCCTTAGGAGGCCGTAGGAGAAATTGTTCTTGGGAGCCAGCAGCCAAATGCTGCCAGGGCTTAGTCTTATCCTCATTGGTGCTGTGACCATGGATAGATTTGCACTGGCATGACAGAGGTGCCTGTGGTGAGGGACCCTGAAGAAGCAGGCTTGGAAATCTGGGGCATTTTGAGTATCTATATGAACAGAGCTGGTTTAGAGGTGCTGCAGGTAGTGCGAGCATGAGTTGATTTTATTTACTTATTTTTCCCCTCTCTCTTTCTGTCTCTTGCTAGTCATTGCTGTGCAGGTGAAAGAAGAAACCATCGACCCCTCAGATGCAGAGTTTGGAGACACAGGGCTTCCTGTTCCCATCAGCAGCATAAAGCAGGAGGATACAGACTGATTCTGGAGTATCCCCCAGCTGCCCACAGCAGCTTCACCTTGTGGTCCTCTGGGGAAGGTCCTGGCAAAGGGAAGCAGAAGACTAAAAAGGCCTTCCCTTTTTAAAGCAGACCACCCTGCAGCATCACAACTCTGTTTTCCTGATGTGCAAGAAAATTTCCCCCAGACTTGTAATACTAAACCCTGGGAAACAGCAGAAAGGCCACAAGCATGCTGAGGAGAATGACCAGGGTGGCTGCTGGGGCTGTGTGCCTGACTTTGAAGGCACCTTTGGAGCAGGAGTTCACAACTGGCAAAGAAGCTGCCAGAACACAAAAGGAGCAGTTTGGGTTCTTGGCTGTGGCTGGAGGTGACAAGCTGTAGAGTGAGGTGAGGTGTGCAGGCTGCATGTGTCAGGGAAGGGGCTGCCCTCATAGGACCTTGGTGCCTAGGCCTGGAACCCCCAAGAAAGTCAGGGCAGGAAGAGTGGAAAGAGATAAAAAAAAGAAAGAGATGATGCCTCTTGAAGGAGCAAGAGACCTTTTTTCTAGAATCACAAAATCATAGAATGGTTTGGGTTAGAAGGGGACCTAGAAGATCACCTGGTTCTAAATGCCCTGTTGTGGGCAGGGACACCTTCCACTGGACCAGGTTGCTCAGAGCCCCATCCAACCAGGGGAACACCCTGAACACCCCCAGGGATGGAGCATCCACAACATCCCTGGGCAACCTGTTCCAGGGCCTCACCACCCTCCCAGTAAAGAATTTTTTCTTAATATGGAATCTAAACCTACTGTCTTTCAATTTGAACCCGTTCCCCCTTGTCCTGTCATTACATGCTCTTGTAAGTAGTCTTGCCCATCTTTCTTTTCAAGTACTAGAAGGCTGCAATTAGGTCACCCTGAAGCCTTGTCCAGGTTGAACAATCCAAACTCTCCCACTTTTTTCACAAGAGAGGTGCTGCATCCCTCTTACCAACTTGCTGGCCCTCTAGTCTTACTCCAACAGGTCAATGTCCTTCCTGTGCTGGGGACCCCAGAGCTGGATGCAGCACTGCAGGTGGGGTCTCACCAGAGCAGAGTAGAGGGGCAGAATCCCCTCCCTGGACCTGCTGCCCACCCTGGTTTTGATGCAGCCCAGGATACAACTGGCTTTCTGGGCTGTGAGCCCACACTGCTGGGTCATGGTCAGCCTCTCATCCACCAGCACTCCAAAGTCCTTCTCAGCAGGGCTGCTCTTAATCTTGTTCATCCCCTAGCCCAATGGCACCAGCCTTGAAGCCAGACTGATCTGCACTGTGTGTCTGCTTCTGTTATTTCTTGCTTTTAGAACTGCAGAGGACTTGTAACAGGATTTGAATTTTGAATTCTTTAAACAGTCCTATTGTAAATACGATCCTACAATTTGTACCCTAAAGCCCTGTGAATTAAACATAGGGAAGAGGCCAAAAGCTTGTGCATTGCTTTCCAGGTCACTGAAATACCAGGGTTAGCCAAAATGGGGCGAAGAGGGCTGTGAGGGGGTAGGTATAAGTAAACAGGATTTGGATCTGGGTTGTGGGGGTTTTTTTGGAGCATACAATAGGGTTTTTCTGTGCACTCACCGCTGCCTGCTTGCCAGTTCTCTGTCAAGGTGAATATCACAAGAATGAAGATCACTGAAGGTGGAGAACGCCCTTTCCCATTTTAGGGCAAAACTGTAACAGTCCTCTCTTTCCCCAGACTGGCCATCGAAGTTCAGGAGAGAAATCAAAAATCAGTGATGAAAAATAGCTTCAAATCTCCTGCAGCAGGGTCCTGTGAACCTTCTGCAGGTAAGGAAGTGCCACTGCAGGGTAGGTGCCTTAGCAAACCCTACAGGGAAATGGTGTCTGCCTTGGCCACAAAATGGCTGTGTGGGCCATGCTCCCCTTGGCTTCCAGGGAAGGGCTTGAGCTGCCACAACAGCTCTCACTTTGGTTCGTGACCAAAAAAATGACATTGGCAAGCTAACTGTCTAGAAACCACAGGGTAGATACTGGGAATAATTAACACAGTATTCCTCTTTTCCCTTTTAAAGAAGCAAATGGAGCCTTTAACGGGAGAGAGAAGGGGCTGCAATGAAACACAAGTGGAAAGAGTGTGGAGGGTTTGTGTCAAACCAGGCATGAGAGCCAAGTCTTCTTGGCCCATCACTAGCTGACCCCTGTGAGAGCCCTGGATTCCTGGGGGAACCATGAAGGAGTTGGGGGAAGTGGAATTTTTATAGAAGGCACATAGTGGGGCTTTGCTCTGGCTAGTTTCCTGTCCTGGCAGCTCTGCAATAGATGTCTTAATGTGGGAGGATCTCCTTTCAGGGCAAAGTCAGTGCCTTTCTCTCTTGCCCTCTCTCTTGGGCCGCCACCTTTCCCCAGCCTTGTCAAACAGCTGGGCTTGTAGGGCCACCTCTCTTTAGAGGATGATAATTTCCCAATGCCTTTGGCTTTCTGTCACCTGTTGTTTTGCTGTAACAGTTCCATGCCCCACATGGTAGTTTAATGCTTATTTTTTAAAGCCTTTTCAATCTGAACAAACTTCTGGGACCAGGCATCCCACCCTAGCCTTCCATGGGGAAGAGTTTGGGCACATTGTTTATGATGGGATCACTGATCCCATTTCACCCCTTGGACCACCGATTGAATGCTGCAGGAAATAAAAAGGCTTCAATCTGCTGTTTTAATTCTGAGGGGCTGCTGGGAATTCAGACAATGTTTCCGCTGATATTTTTAAGTTTTCTAGCATAAGATTTGCACCAGTGCAGGACCTCACAGGTTGGTGCTGGTTGCAGTCCTGCTCAGGGTTCTTCAATGGCTTCAGAAGCTGTGAAAGCGCAGCGCTCTTAAAAACAAAAACCACCTTGTGGATACCAACCTTTCCAGGTGGCTGGAGGAAGCCTTGGGAAGAAAAATCCAGTATTTGGCTTCATTATTTGAGTCATCAAAGCATGCTGAAGACTCTACAAAATGCTTCTTTGGCAAATCAGCATGGTTTTGGTGCACCAGGCTCTCTCCTTTGAGGCTTGGGCAATATCCAGGTCTGTATGGTGAGGACGAGTCTAGAAAAACTGCTCTCGCTAGAGTTAAGTGTGACCCTGTTGTGTCCTGCACATGTCCTACACACCTTAGAAAACCCTAAGCTCTGCTCTTACTGAAGCCTCTGGCTGAAGATTTTCCTGATCTCTTTTTCTTGCTTGGCTTGCTTGCAGCCATAGTCTTCTCAGGATTGGTTTCCCCAGCCTCACTTCGGCCCCAGCCAGCACAAGTTTGGAAAGTGGTGGAAAGCTTTACCTTCAGCCCCCGGGCTTCTGCAGGGGACCCACAGGTGGCCCCTACACGGAGGTTGAGTGTGTTGATCCACCTGAAAATGTGGCAGAAGATCAGGGAAAGAAATAGGACAGGGCAGAGAAAGAGGTGAAGCTCTGCCCGTGAGTGGATGATCACTTCAAAGTAAATCCAGGTTGCTCCAAGTATCACCTGAGTGACATTGGAATATCTAAATATTTGCCTAGCCCAGTTTGTGGCTGCTTTCCCTACACCAGGAAAGCCCAGGCTACTTCCCATCCTTGCACATAAGTGCATGCTCTGTGTCACCACCATCGGAGAAGACCCAAAATAGCCAGTGTGCCATGAGCCCGTGCCTCCAGTGTGGTTGGATCCAGCTGCCCCTCAGGCTGATCCCTGAGGCTGTTCCCCCCTCGCAGCACTCACCTGTGCAGGGGAAGGAGCTGGCAGTCACAGTGGAAAGGCACATCCTGCAGGTTGAGGATCTCCAGCCCTGTGAAGTTGCTCATATTGGGGATGTTGCTCATTTTGTTGCTCTCCAGGTAGAGGCTTCTGATCTTGGGACCGAGGCCAGCAAAGGCACGAGGGGAAATCTGCAACACAGGGAGGGTGAGTCAGAGGGGTCCTGATGGGGGCAGGGGAGCAAATCTCTGCCCCTGCACTGCTGGTCAGCTTGGGGGACTGAGAACCTGTCTTGAACCTGAAGGCCTCACAAAAGAGCTGCTTTAAACAGGGGAGACTATTAACTAATTCAAGCCATTTCAGTCACATTTTGGGACTCAACAGACCCCCATTCAGTCTTTGTAGAAAGACAGTGACATAAGAGGTCGCAGAGGGTCTTATGAGGGTCCTGTTTCTTGAGAGTATAGAGATATTTGGGGTAATACCGGTGAAGAGTCCTGCAGGCCAGCCTGTAATAAGAGAAGCAGAAATCTGGTCAGGGTGGGGGAAGGAGATCATCTGGGCAGTGGTCTGGACCCCACTAAAATGGGGTCTTGAAGGACTGGAGGGAGTAAGCCTGGCCCAGAGGAACCATGGGCAAGGCTGAAGCAAGGCAGTGCCAAAGCTGAGCCTTAAGTCTGTTCCCAGCCAGGGTCTGGAGCATCTCCTGAAGCCTTGGAAATTTGGGAACATCTGTTTGGATGCCCCTGTAGGGGCCACCAGCTCTGGGCAGTGGGACCTGTGACTGTGCCCTCTGGTGCCACTGCATCTCCAGAGCCCTGTACCACACTCACCTGCTCTAGGCCCATGTTGTCCAGGTAGAGGTGCTGCAGACTGGAGGCCAGTGGCAGGAAGACACTGTCCCCCATACGCTTGATGGGGTTTTGGGACAGCTTCAGCTCGCTCAGGGCGGGCAGGCCCTGCAGGGCTGCCGTGGGCACCTCCACCAGGCGGTTTCCCTCCAGCTGCAGCTTCTCCAGCATCTTGGTGGGAGCCAGGGCAGCAGGGGCAATGTGCCTGATGGCATTTCCAGCAAGGTAGAGCCAGCGCAGCCCCCTGGCCCCAGCCAGGTCGCCCTCCGCCAGCTCCCCAATGGCGTTGTGCTGCAGGTGAAGGGAGATGAGGTTGGGCAGGAGCTGGAAGGCGCCCATGGGCATACGGGTGAAGGCGTTGTGGTCCAGGTCAAGGTAGGCCAGCTGTGGGGCCCCCTCAAAGGCAGCAGCTGCCAAGGTGGAGAGGTGATTGTCAGTGAGGTAGAGGTAGACCAGGCTCTCCAGCCCCCGCAGCGCGCCGGGCTGTAGCTCCCTGATGCCGCAGCTCTGCAGGTGGAGGGACACCAGCTCCTTCAGGCCAGGGAAGGCATCCGGTGGCACTGTCCTGAAGGTATTCTGGCGCAGGTCGAGCAGGCGGGTGTCCCCAGGGAAGTCCCGGGGGATCTCCTGCAGATCCCTGTTCTCGCAGGACCCATGATGGAAATCAGGGGAGCAAATGCACCCCCGGGGGCACCGCCTGCTGCCAGCTGCCCTTGGCTGCTCTGAGGGCATGGTAGGGCTGAGGGGTGGCCGGTGGCGACTGCATCTCATCTCAGGAGGCTTCAGGGAGTCAAGGGGGCGGCCGCGAAGGGCAGGGGGGGGAGCACAGGCACCTTCAGCCTGCACCCGCGCCCTCGCCAGCCAGTTGTGGAAGGGGCGCAGGAGGCAGGAGCAGAGCAGAGGGTTCCCATCCAGGCTGACCCTCGCCAGCCCCCCGGCCCCAGCCAGGGGGGGCAGCCCCTGGAGCTGGTTTTCCCGGAGGTCCAGCATGCGCAGCTGGGGGCTGCGGGCAAAGGCATCTGGTGCCACGTCCTGGAGGGAGGCGTGGTCCAGGAAAAGGTGCCTCAGCGAGGCCATGGCCAGGGCTTCCTCAGCCACATAGGTGATGGGGTTGTGGCCCAGGTCCAGCCGGGTAGCCCCATCTAGCCTGGCCAGGGCCTCTCCAGGCAATGCCTGCAGCTCATTGTGGTCCAGGCTCAGCCTACGCAGGGCAGGCAGGGCAGCAAAGGCCTCGCTGCCCAGCACGTGGAGGGCGTTGTGGGACAGCCGGAGCCACCGAAGCACCTGCAGACCCTGGAAGACCAGGTCTGGGAGGTAGACCAAGGCATTCGCCCTCAGGTCGAGGACAGTGAGGGACCCCAGATGGCCAAAAGCACCCGGCTGGATCTCCTCAATGCGGTTCCCCTCCAGGATGAGCTGCTGGAGGGAGGACAGCCCATCCAGGGACTCCTGGTAGAGGAGGGCTATGCTGTTAGAGGCCAAGTTAAGGTAGACCAACCTCCCCAGCCCCCGGAAAGCCCCTTCCTCCAACCTCTCCACCTTGCAGTGCTGCAGGTCTAAGTGGGTGAGGAAGGGGGTGGCATGGAAGGCTCCTGCTGGGATGACTGTGAAGCTGTTGCCCCGAAGGTCTAGTTTTTTGGTGAGCTGTTGGTCACACAAATAAAACACTGAATTACCCCAGGGCTGCCATACCTACCCTCCTTCCCCCATCCCTGGACCTGCCCCTTGCCCACCTCTGGGATGGTGTCAGGAATGGCCACCAGGCTCCCGTTGAGGCACAGGACGTGGGCACGGAGGTTGTCACAGACACAGGGTGCAGGGCAGCGGGTGGCAGCCACCCCCCCCAGGGCTGCTGCAAGCAGGAGGAGCCCCCAGGACAGCCTCATGTCAGAGGGCACCTGTGGCTGACAGGAGACAGTGGTGAGGCCAGGAGAGAGGCCAGGCTCCCATGCATCCCCAAACAGCATCTCTGGCTTGGCACCCTGCGTGCCAAGGAGGTTGTTGCTGTGACCTAGTGGGGCAGGTCTGACTGTCTTCTTGTTCTCACACTGTGATTTCACAGGTGATAAACAAGAGAGTGGAAGAAAGAAAGGAGAAATACTTGGAATGAAAAGTGAAAGTAACAGCTAGCAGGTCACTCCTGGGGATCCAGCTTGAAGCTGACACACCCCTTTTTCTTCACCTGTCACTAACATAGGATTGCCTTGGTCTGTAAAAGGTATCAATATCCCTCCCACAACTGCTTTTTCTGTAAGGCAGCGGCTATAGCCATCCAGGGGATGTCATCACACATGCTTCTGAGCTGCCACCCTTCTTTTAAGTGGCAAATGTCCCACATCTCCACCACCATGGCCACCTCCTGCCTCCCAGCTCTGTGCCTCCCACCCTGCTTCCCCCTTCAAGCTATTCATAGCAGTGTTTGGAATAGAATTCCACTGTTCAGCTGCAGGAAGAACGAGTTGGTTTTGGCTGGGCAGAAGCGAGCCCTTGGGGCGAAGGTATGAGAGAGAGGCCAAGGCTGGGGCAAGCACAGAGGGGGCTTGCAGATACGGCCAGTGCACCCCCCTAAGCTCTGAGACAGCAGCAGTGGGGTCTGCAAGGCTCAAACCCATGGAGCCACTGTGGTGCACAGCCCCTTGCCCACTCTGGCTCATTGTCCTCTGTGGTTCCATGCCCCAGCTGCCCTCCTGTTGCCATCACAGCTAGTCCTGCTGCAGCCCACACACACACTGGGGTCACTCCCCTCCTGCAAACCCACTGGCAAGTGCCACCACTGCAACATCCCCAGCACAGTCCCCATGCTGTGCCTGGGGGACTGCCACATGCCAGGCATCATCCCACCACTCCCTCCCGCACACCTGGGGGGTTCACAGCACCGGGGCTGGGAGTACCTGGACTTCAAGGAGTTGTGAAGAAAGAGGGAGAAGCGTCCCCTGCCCCGTGTAGCAGCTGCCAGACTCCTGCACCAGTGTTTGCTCTCCTTGCAGAAGTGAGAACTGAATGGGCCCCGTTGTGTTGCTTTCCCAGCAGTGCTCACCGGACAGAGCCAGAAACGTGGGAGGAGGGAAAGGAGGAGGGGGGGAGGAAGGGTAAGCCACCCCTGGAGAGAGGGCAGCAACCCAGACACTGCCTCCCCCTCAATTCACAGGGGGCCGGGAGCACCAGCCCAACAAAGCCCATGTGGGGTTTGCACTCAGTTTCCTGGGCTCTGCCTTTCCTTTCCTGGCTGTTAGGCACAGGAGCTATGGAGGTAGAGGGCAAAAAGGTGACATCCAGCCAAAATTGCAATGGCAGTGGCAAGCTCAAGCAGAAGTAAAGAGGCAGCTGACCAGCCTGCAGGGCTGTGCCACGTTTGCAGCCCTCCACTCCCCTCATTTTGCTTCTGAAGAAGCCAGGGGTGGCTCTTGGACTGTTGTTTCACTGTCCCAGGGAATCTAAGCAGATCTGCAGGCTGATAAAAATCTGGAAGATTTGATACTAATGTCTCTCTCCCCATCAAGCCCTTCCCCTATGCAGCAGTCTCAGCTGCCAGAATCACTATGTCCCATCTTGGTGCCACCTGTGGGTGATGGACATGCTGAGGGTCTGTGAGTCACTCCAAAGCCTCCCTGGGGCCACATCACCGACCCTGCAGGCTCCCAGAGGTGTTTAGTGCTCCTGGGACACAGGGGCACTGCCCAGCCACACTGACACCATGAGCAGCTTGGAGGCAGTGGCTCTCATGCCCAGCTTCATTCTGCTATGCAGGGAGGACCCTTGGGGATGCAGGTCTAGAGGGGATAAATCTCCTTCAGGCTGGCAGAAGTCATGCCAGGGAATTCACTGCCTGTGCCAAATGACCATGAGCCATTTTGGGGTCATGGCTGGTCTCAGGGAAGGCCAGATGACGGCAGTGGTGCCTGTTTGGTGGTCTTCACCCTGCCCCTCTGGGTGCTGCCAGCTTGGCTGGGCCCTCATGCCTCAGTCTAGCAGTTCTGCATCCAGTGTCCCCACAGCAGGCTGGCCACAATACCCCCTGCCACTCCTTCTACCACCCACATAACCTTGCAGCACCCCCTCTTCCTCTTCCCCTCACTGGACACCGGCTTCTTCCCAGACCTGCCATCACTGCCCTCCACCTAAGGGACAACAGGGTGGAACTGCTCCAGCTACTCAGTTTTAAGGGTCTGGGGACCTTGACCACTTCCACCTGAACTCCAGCCTCCCTGCCCCACTGCTGGCAGACCAGCAACATGTGACATCTCAGCAGCAACCCCTTCTGCCAGCAAACATGGAATCACCTGCTGCAGCCAACCCCACCACGCCTCTGGACACTGTCCAGCCCACTCAGCTCCCTCCTGTGTGGCCCCTCCATCATCTCCTCCTGGCCAGGAGCCCCCATCCCTGCTTGGCCAACAACCTGGACAGCTACACCTCCCTGGCAGGGGCCTGGGCTGTGCTAGAAAACCAGCACAGGGTGAAGTGTAAATGCCATCTTCTGCCCCTTCCCCAGCTCTGCTCCAGGCTTTTGTTTTGCTCATTTACCTAGCCCTGATCTTACCCACTTTGGCTTCTACTGAGGCTGCAGGGAGGCAGCTGGTCTTTGCTCTCCCTGATGGGGCATGGGACACTAAGGCAGCACACCTGAACCTCCACTTGGGGTCTAACTCAGCTCTGCCAGGCCAGAGACTTTGGGGTTTTTTCATTAAATGTTTCACCTCTGCCCGAAAGGATCCAGATTCCATTGCTACCCCTGCAAGGTTTCACTGCTCTCTGATGCAGCCAGAACTGCTCCATGCAGAGAGATCTGCACCACTGCTGCCTTGCTGGGCTGAAGAAATGGTTGCACAAGACAGGCTGAAGCAGCACTGGAATAATCTCACGTTCCTCTAGAGCACTGCTGGGATCCTCTGACATCATCCTCTGGGTACAACATCTAATAGAAACCAGAGTTAGCAATTCCCAGCCTCTATTCCTTTCCCACTTAATCCAGAGGCATAAGGCAATTTCAAGGGACTGCATACATATCCTTACCTAGGAGTGAATCTGTCTTCTGAAGAGACTATGACTTCTACCCTCACACACCCCTTCCTCCTGCCAACATAGAGGCACTAAATACAAGGCCCAGGAAAATCCTGTTTCTAAATATTGTTTGCTTTTGGAANAAAAAAAAAAAAAAAAAAAAAGCTCAACCTCCCACACTTGTCCTGCTGCTATGGCTTGGCTACTCAAAGCTTGTCACACAGGCTCTCCCCACAACCTGGCCCACAGCTCCTTGTGCAAGCAGCCTTTCCAGGCTCCTTGCAGACAGGACCTTGCACACACAACATGCTCCATGGGACTCACTGCAGGTGGCCTCCTGTAGAGGGTGAGCCCTTGGCTTGGTCTCTGCATCACCTTTCTCTTCTCTTTCACAGCAGAGGGACACAAGGAGCAGCAAGAGGCCAGGGAGCTTCAAAGAAAGCTACACTAGGCTCAAGACTTACAGAAAGTACAGATTCATTTGTCTTGGTTTTGCCCTCGAGCTCACAGCAAAACTTAACAAGGATAGGATGAGATGGAGGCAGAGCTCACCTTGCAGTGATTGAAACTCCTGCAGGTGCAGAAACCTTCCCTTCAGTTGATTTTTACCAATTTGGACACAGGAGTTCCAGCTTCAGTCAAAGAAACTGGAAGAAAATGCATTTTGCTCTTAGCCTTAGGGTAGCCTCTTTTTAATGAGAGGACCCTGCTCTTACACAAAGGCCAGCACTTTGCCAGCCAGAATGATGAGAGACACTGCTTTCCCAAGTCTGCTGAATGACAGCCAAGCCAAACTTCCCCCAGCCACCCAGTTTCACCAGTGGGGTGCACTCTGCCAGCTGCAGCACACGTTGCATCTCACAACAAAGGGACAGCTTTCCCTGACTTCTTCCAGGCACTGTTTATACTGCATATTGATGGTGAGGGAGGATGAACAGTCTCCAACTGAAAACAGAGAGGGAAGGAATAGCTCTTTGCTGCTTCTTAAAGAGACATGTTGATTCTCAGAGGCTTGAGAGAAGAAGGACCAGCCTTGTGAGCTTGTGTGCTCAGGAACAGCACAGGCAGATGTCACAAACTTACATGGGCACATGGACAATCCTCCAGAGACTCAGGAGCAGCCGCTTCTACTTGTTCAGTGCAAGAAAGCACAGCCCTACCCAAAACCAACCAGAACAGGCTTCTCTTGCCACGTTCTTACACTCGCTCAGCTTTCCAACATGTGAACAGTGCACACAGTCCCAGTGTTTTGTCAAAGGGAAAAGAAAAGGAACATATTCCACAGCAATTTCATGGATTGCATTAATTTCCAAACCAAGCCTATTTTAATGACGAAGAGAAGGGAAAGGGCAGGAAGAGGAACACCACAGGTGATGGCAAAAAAAATTTACAATAAAATACGCTTGCTCCCTTAAGCAGACCACCAAGGTCAGCCACACTACACAAATACTCCAAGCCACAGCAGAACAGAAAGAGTATGTTACAATGTAAGTTCAGCCACACGCTGCCTTTGACAAATGGACTTGAGAGAAGAATCAAAGAGGAGCACCCCTCGCCCTCTGACCCACGAGCAGCACTCCCCCGGCCTGGGGAAGTGGGGGCAGTGGCAGCACAGCCTCCCTCTGGCACAGTGCTGAATGCTATCAGGCAGGAGTCAAAGTCCAATAAAATAAAATAAAATACACAACTGGGTTGATCAGGATGGGAGCACTTCTGGGCCCCACATTAGTCTTGGCACACCCTTGCCAATGCAACCAAAATGCAGAACTCTTCGATTCATGCTGAGCTCACAGCAGCACAAACTTATTTTAGCATAAGCACCTGCCCTACAGACCAGGGAGTCACTTCAAGAGGCGTAGGAAGACACTTCAGCAGGATTTGTCCAAGTTTATGATGAAAGCAGAAGGGAGGGGCAGACTTCCTACAGGGAAGGAAGAAAAAAGGACAGCATGTCTGTATGGGCTCTGGGACCCTCTCCCATCACGTGGCTCCGAGTTCTCTGCTGACAACAGTCTTATGAGGAGAGAAGGGCACATGTCATCTCTTACAGCTGGTGGAGGGTTTGTAAGAGCATGTGGCGAGCAAAGGAGCAGGAGTCAAGAGCACGGTTTGGTCTGTGGAAGGAGAAAAGAAAGATTTAAAATACTGAATTTAAGAACTGCTTTGTATCTGATTTTGAGCAAATAAACAGTATCTCCAATGCGCTAGGCTTGCACGCCCAAAAACCTACCACTTTTGCCCTCAGTTCTCTATTCCAAAACCATTCTGTCCTTGCTGTCCACATCACTGCTTCCCATTCAGAGCTCTTTGGGGAAAACCCTCTCTCCTATTGCTGAATCTGACTCAGGAAGACAATGGCCAAGAATCAGAACATTTATTTCCATAGGTATAAGCCATCTGCTGCTGACTTATCTCTGCAACCCAGTGCCTCATTTTGGGTAGGATGAAGTGGGTGGGGCTGGAAAATCCCTTCCCTCCCTTCTAGCAATAGGATTTTCCACAAAGATTCACTGTTTAGGGCCCTAATACACAGGAGACAACCCTGCTCACACTTAAATCTTCTCTCACCAAGTCATCTGCTATCTATAACCTGATGGTGACTTTGGTCTCGGGGCTTTTTAGGTCTTTTAAAGAGGCAACCTAACCTCCTGTCCTCCCTGCCCCTGAGGTCAAGTAACACCTGACTGGCTTTGCTGAGCCACCTCTCAGGGTGCCTTACAAACAGCTCACAGAACCTGCAGAACATCACCTGAGAGGGCCAAGCACAGAGGTTGTGATAAAGTCTAACTCACACAGAATAATCTGCACCTTGAAACCAAACAATGGAAATACAGTCACAGCAGGGTTTACATGGAGGTAAATGTCCCTAACATTCCCATCCCCTCCCAGTAACGTATGTTTCTGTTTCCACAGGCTAGTTGCTGACTAAACACCACTGAAGCCTCTAAAAGTTTCTATCCATCCATTAGGGAACTTCCTCCAAAAAATTTAATCCAATGTTTTCCACTGTTCTGAGAGTGGAAATCATTAATTTTACTTCTTTCCCACCCCACCACAGCAAAATAACCTTTAACAATGAATAGCAGTGAAGCCTATTCAATTTGGCACAGAAGGGTGAGCTGAAATAAAGAATAGAATACCTAGAAAGGAGCAAGTTCACCTCTGGGTTTACAGCACATGAACAATAGCTGTGGAGGTTGCTCAGTATAGCACTCCATGTCTGCTGCAGTGTAACAGAACCACATCCTGGAGAAGACTTAACCCTTTTTATTCCCTCAAGAGCCATTCAATGCCCCACACTGGAACTACAGCTTGGGATTTATCTTTGCAGCAGCTGCGCAAGCTACTTGAGCCATCACCTTTGGAAGACCCAGCCCTATTTGCAATGGGCAGCCTGGTTCCCTCCAGGCAGATGCTTATTTTTGGAAATAGAACCTGAACTGCTGATGCTGATCACTGCCAAGCTCCCTCAGCCTCCTCTAACACTACAAGCTTCCTCACTTGCTGTGGAGTTAAACTGTCTGCCACTCTGTGCCACAGACTGTTGAAAGAGACCAGTGATGTTCTTCACAGCAGAGAGCTCAAAAAAACAACAAACAAAACCCCAACCACCTCCAGCACGTCACAAGTGGGCAGGCAGGCACCCATGTACTTCAGTGTTTCCACCTAAAAAATTATGGAAAGTTACATGTGGATTCACAGCACCCTCTTGTGTCCAAAAACACGAAAGTGAGGCCTGGCAGCAGCAGAGTAAGATGGATGCTGCTTACAGTCTGTATCCATAATTTTATAATTACTGAATAGAGAACACTGCCTACATCATTAAATTGTCACAAAAGAAAGGAGGCAAATAACTACTCCAGAAGCCCCTTGCAACAAAAGGCAGCAGAGCTCTAGTGTAGGCAGCTACAAGAATTTCACAGCTCTAGAAGGCCAGAACTGCAACCCAAAAGGGAAAAAAATAGAAAATAGCACAAAAATGCTATTTTCTGCAAGTGAAGGAATCATAGGTTTGATAGAGTGGAAGAAGATTTGTTGCAGAAACAGAACATAGCTGAATTCTGGATACTACTAGTTCAACCAGTTAAGAGGTTTACAATTAGGACATGATTTTACTCTGATGGAATTCCAAGAAGAGACCAGGTGTGGAGCTTAATTGAGGAGCTGTGTGTTGGTTGTGGCTGGGATAGAGCTAATTTTCTTCACAGTAGCTGATATGGGGCTGTGTTTTGAATTTGTGCTGGAAACCGTGTTGACATCAGGGATGTTTTAGTTACTACTGAGCAGTGCTAACACAGTGCCAAGGCCTTTCCGTTTCTCACATCGCCCCAGTGAGTTAGGCTGGGGGTGCACAAGAACTCAGGAGAATACACAGGCAGAACAGCTGACCCCAACCATCCAAAAGGATATTCCATACTACATAGCATCATGCCCAGCATAAAAAACAGAAGGAAGAAGATACACATGATGGAGTCCTTTCCTAGAGATGGCTGAAGTGACAAATGAATTCTTTGTTTCACTTTGCTTGCACATGCAGCTTTTGCTTTACCTCTTAAATGTCTTTATGTCAATGCACTAGTTTTCTCCCTTGTACTCTTCTGCTTCTCTTCCCATCCCACTGGGGGGGAGCAAGTGGCTAAGTAGGGCATAGGTGGCAGCTGGGGTTAAGCCACAACAGGCTGTTTCAACTGGGCTGTGTGGTCCTTGAACTGTTTGTTTACCTGCATATCTGGTAATACTATTCAATACCTGGATTTAAGAGCAGTTCTCTTTGTTCCCTCACGGAAAGCATCTAAAGAAATGCATGTTTACATAAAATAAAGGTACATTGCTTGCAGATACTATGGATCTCATTATGCTGCACAGGACACAAGTTTCCCTATAACACACCTTGCAAGAGGGGTTTGCAAATCAGAAAGGTTCAGCTCCAAGAATTTCACCGCACCAGAGACACTGCAGCCTTGGCATTAGCACCAAAGACAGGTAGACAGATCTGCCTTCTACTGCAAGAGGTTCTTGGCTCTCACTCAGCTTCTACAGAACCTTTGAACAATCTCACTTTCAGGAAGAGACTCTCCTCTCTTGTACATGCAGTGAAATGCTGGCTCTGGATTTAATGGGATTTTTACTGATGGATGAATTTAGTCTTGTTTTGTCACACAGAGCATCATCTACAGCTGAAAAACATTTACTGAGAGAGTGGGGACAAGTGTCATTTGTGAGCAAAATTTGTTTAGAAGGACACGTCAAGTTGAGTTAAGAGGCTACTCCAGGCACTGGTACCTGACATGAGTAATTAGAACAGTCAAATGCCCTGAACCAAAGTCCCTTCTTCTGCATTCTCAGCTTCCAGCAATACAAATTCTTTTTTGAGGGCTGGGGGCCTTGATCAACAAGCAAGATCACAGGCACAGACAGCAGTGTAGGAAACAACAGGAATCCAGTGATTTGTCTGGATAACATGGCAAGTCCTGATACTTCTTGGTTAAACCTATAATGACTGAGCTGGAAGTATATTTGTTCAACTGGTAAAGCATATGGCCATTGGCTTGTAACTGCCTAATTTTTAGCCTGATCAAAGAGAGAAGACCCCACAAAATGTTCTGCAAGAAGGGCCTCCAGGTTAGTATTTGCACATGTGTAAACAGAGTATTTTATTTTCCAAAACTGAGGGCATGGCTGGTGGTTATGGGCACAAACCACTGCTACATATCAGCTTTGGCAGCTTCAGCCACACTAATGCTTGGAAAAAATCTTTTCCCTTATCACAACTGGCCAGCTTCCAAGACCAGCAGAATCAAGACAGACTACCAGTGACTGACTGCATTCCTATTGTCCATGTTTCATTCTGACCAGAAGTACCTAATGCTTCCACTTCTCATCAGCAAGAGATCCTAAGCATCTGCATATAACCCATATACCATGAAATTCAGGAAGGCTTAAGTCTCCTTCTGGAGCTTGTTAAAAAGCTGCCCTCACCCTACATGGCACATGGTCCATGCTGAGCCAAACAGCCACCAAGCTCCAAAGGTATTTCAGACCTTTGCTGGTTCTGCCTGAAGTTGCATTTTTAGACTGCTTCTCCTCTTGACTGCTGAAGAGTAGTGTGTAACCCTTCCTCTCCTGAGGGAAGGTCTATTGGGTGGTTTGTTGTTTTGTTTTCTCAAGTCTCAACAATGCTGAAGATCACTGATTTCATCCAGAAGAGATATGGCTTCCATGGCCATTTAATACATTAAAGAAGCTAAAGCTGGTGGGGGCGGGGGCTGATTTTATACCTATGGTGGAAATAACATTAAATACATGCAGGCAGTAAAGGCAGCTTCTTTGATACTTATGCTCCCAATTTAGTTCTCAGAAAAATCACTAGCCTTGTTACTGTCACAGTAGGAAGTTTCATTTAGAAACAAATTCAGTCTTTGTGTTTTGCAGTGTTTTCATTTGCTGGTATTCAGTATCACAGCATGACAATTCTGGTAGAGCTCTGCTGACCCTCATACTCAGAGGATGATTTGGAAGGCACAGTTAGATCCAGTGTGTACTCACAGTTCACCCAAGCAGTGGCCAGAAACTCAGCAGGTTTCCTTAAGCTCAAAACACCTCTTCTGTAACAGGCATTAGCAGCATCAGCTTCAGAGCCACTTTGTTGCAAAGCCAACTTCCTACTATTCTGTCTTTAGGATCAAATTAATTTTTCTTTTTTTTTTTCTTTTTACTCTGAACCCCACATACTGGAGTAAACAAGATAAAAAAAGGGGCCCATTCAAGTATCAATCTTCAATTTCAGAACAGATATCTAATGGGCTTTATCAGAACAGCTTGCATGTAGCTATTAACGCTCAAACAGTGTCCCTAGAGCTCCCATGGAGAAAACTGCATGGCAAGTACAATACTCACTTTGTGACAAAAGCAGAGAGAACTGGGGCCAGGGATTTAGGGAAATAATCCTGTTGCACCATATGGTTCAAGGTCATAAGAATACCATAGAGGCTTGGAACAGCTTTGATCTTCTCTTCACTCTGAGAAATAGACAAGAGGATGAAGTCAGACAATCACAATTTGATCTTAACCACTGTAATTCACAGAGGCACTGAAATTCTCAGTTGAATGAAGCATTCCCACACACTGTGGCAGAGGAAGCTGGTCACTAGATACAGTGCAACCTTCCACAACATAACCCAATTCCATAGTCTCCCAGCACCTGAAAGTATTGAGAATATTCTAGCACTTATCAGTTGACAGCAGTAGTAATGGGGAAAGTGAAATAGCCAAATCTTCTTGGAGGCCCTGTGTCAGAGTGTTCTCCTATGGAATTTCAGCAGATTTCAATCCATAAAGAATTCAGTTGCCTTAATAACAGTTTTTTCTTGTATCATTCTGCTGCTCATTTTTGTACCATCTCCAGCTCTTTGACAGCCTTTCTCCAAACTTGATGCAGTATTCCTAAAGCCAGTCTTACAACTGCTTATAAGATAAAGCCAACAGTCACCCCCCCTGCTTACATGATGCATAAGTTATTCTTGCTCTTAAGGTAATGCTAATCTACATGAACCAGCTCTTATACTTTCTTCATTTCTCTGCTGCCATTTCAACAAAACCCTTCATTCTGCACACAGGATCTGGACCTGTGTTCCTAGGTGTATGACCTTGGAGTGCATGGTGCTAAGAATGTTGCTCACGTGCTTCCAGCTATATAGGACTGAAAATGGAGTACACTACCTCTCTGCATATCAAAGACTCTTAATGAACTAGGCATATCACAGGCAGCTGGCTGATCCTCAAAGGCTTTATTATTAATGCCACTGCCTGACCTGAAAGAACTCTCCTGGAGCACAAGTCTGTGCTTTGTGCCTCATACCCATTCGCTACTTCCTGTATGGGTCAGAGGTAGGTGGCAGTGCCCAAAACATGCATTCTGCAGAACAAAAGGCTACCTCAGGTTCTGCTGACCTTTCTGAGAAGCAGAAAGCTCAGTGTTGACCCAATATACAATAAACACAAGGAGAGGCTAAACTGATTTTTAGGAATTTGAGACATATCCACACATGTCAACAGCTGTCTGCACCCCAAGTTGGGTATTACCAGATGGACATTCATAAACCTGTTTAATACCACGTTGCTATAACAGAGATTATGGCTACTCTGTAGTTTAGAATTGTCTTGCTCCAAGTTTCCATCCTCAGTTTCCAAGTCTTGAGGCAGTGAGAAACATTAACCCTTGTAGCACAGGTAGGCAAAGGTGTTTGTGGACAGAACCTCTCTCCAGTCACCTCAGAGTAAAGCTACCAGTATTCTAATGCAATTGGCATGTTTCCTACTGACCCTCTGTCTTTTCTCACTATAAAGTTTATTCCCTGTAACTACATATTTCACATTAGCATTTAGCAAAGACTCCAAAGCATGAAATTGAACACTACTGATCTGGTATCCATAGTCAGATACACATTTTTGAGATGTGCTATCAAGGAATGCCCTAAAGGACTAATAATAATGTAGATTAGACTCCTGGACATGTTTTTTTATAGAAACCATAGTTCAGCAGCAGCACTATTGCCTTACCTGACTCTCCCTACCTTTAGGGGATGACTGAGAATACAGAGCACATCAAGCAGATGTACAAAGAGGTGGCACATCCTTCATCCTAATGCAACTTTGCAACGTGCAGTTTCTGCTGGACCTGCAGACTTCCATTGTCCCTGGGCATCAGGCATGCACAGGCACCCAGTTGCTTCCATGGCAACGTAATTACCCAAAACCCAGCCAGTCTGGTCTTCAACGACCTAAACAGACCATAACTTAACTCTTTCCTGCTTCCTCACCTTAAGTAGTCCCATGTGGACCAAGAGGTTTGTGATGAATGCATCTGAATTAAATGTGGCAGAACTGAAGGCTTTTTTCATCAAGGCATCTAAAAAGAAATAAGCACAGTATATTAAGAAATGCAAAAAAAGGACACTTTTGGATTTGAAGATTAATGATTGATCATACAGAAACTCAGGGAATATTAAAAGAGTTTTGAGACATCTGTTATGATTTCAGTTGTCCCTACAGGGACTAGTCTTACTCTCTGAAACACTCAGACAGATTAAAAAAACCCCATTCTTAAGTAGATGGAAGAAAAACTTAAATTAAAAAAAAAATCCAACAAAACACACAAAAAAAGCACAAAATTCCCACAATGCCAAGCTTCAGGTGCAATTTGACCTTAGTCCTGTCCCGCACCAAATGCTCTGCTCAATGCATTTGAGTGTGCATGCATATAAATATGATCAGATGAACTAGAGAACCAAGAGTTAGAGCCTTGACTTTTTACAGGCCAGCAAGAATTCACCTTTAATTTGAAGCCACAGGGAATGAAAACATAATGAGAAAACTTATTCAGCTGTTTTCTGGGTTCCCTCAGGACCAATACTCTGCCACAAAAAATGGGCAAACCAGTGCTTTAATCTCTCATGTCTACAAGGTAGGTGAGGCCCCTGTTTCTGATCTCTTACCATTCTGGTTTCTTAGAATGGGCAGGATTCCCTGGAGTGGCTGTAGAACAGTGCCAGATATTAACCAGGGCCCTCATTACCAGCTGATGGTTACTTTTATGAAAGGAAAGTAATTGCCAGGTTCTATCTTTCCTGAAGAAGTAGGAATAGAGGTAAATGCATATACCAGCACACTTCAGACAACAGTAATATATTGTGTTCCATTTTTTTGGGGAGATGAGTCATAAGGGGCATGAGCCAAGCTGCACTAGCTCAACTGACTATTTTTCATTGACTGGACCTATAACCAACAATAGAGAACTATGTTACTGTTTTACAGACAACTAACAGTTTCCCCAAATCTATGTATTCCAGAGGAAGACATTCCAAACTAGGAAAACGCACATTTGTTCGCAGTACATCACTTAAAGTGGTCTTAAAAATAACTGATCCAGTTATTTTGCACACTACTGACAGGTAGCTCACACACAGGTATTTGAAAAAGATGAAATGCAGTGTTCAGGTGCCTAGGATTGTTTGGAAATGCCTGTTTCCAAGCAAGAACATGAAGGGATAACCATTAGTCCACACAGTAATCAAACCTAACCGAAATTACTGCTCCACAATATACTGTGAAGAACAATCCCTTGTCTGAACATTAATTTCTGTGCCTTGGCCCATATGTTGGAAATCTCTGCTACCTGAAAAAATTAAATATGCTTCAGACAGATAAAAAGAGACATCAACTAGGAAGTCTCTTAACACTCACATAATACTGCATTTGGAAGGCTCATTCCTGCAAAATACTTTTTCAACAAACAGCCTTGAAAAAGGAACTGATCTTGGAACATAGGTCAGAACTACTGACTACTGACAGCCTGGCATCAAGAAGATGCAGTAAGGGCAGCAAAGGTCCACTATGACAGCAGCTACAACAGACAATCATTGCCAAGCTTTGGCAGCACAAGGTATGTTAAGTTCAGAATGAATCTCTGCTTTCATTCCACACAACAGCTCAGTACTTTGTTACCTGCCAGGGACAAAAAAAAGCCCAATGGCCCAGCCCACAGGGGCCCTTCCCCCACACTGCAGTGGTGTCTGTGACACTGGAGCAGGTCACACCATCAAGTGAAGAAAGGCACAGTCACCTGTTGTTTCATGCACCGCTGTTTTCACTGGGGCTTCATCTTTGAAGACTGAGGATATCCTTAGGAGAGTTGCAACTACTTTCTCTACATCAGATGTATCTGTCTGAAAGAGGGAACCAAAAAAAAAAGAAAATCAGTTCACTGCTCACCAGCTACAGAATATGGGTGAGTTCTGCTAGGGCTGTGGCAAGAATTACAGCCTTCAGCTGACTAATGTCAGCTTTGCCTTGGCCATACCACAAAGCAAAAGCAACACAAACAAAATTACTCTATGCAGAAGTTCTGATGCCAGTATAAGCATTAACTGCATCATCTGCTTCCATAAGGCTCCTTGGGATCACTGGAGAGAAGATGCAAATCTAGGTCTCAAGAGAAAGTTATCACCTCTGGGGATTAAATGATTCTGAGAGAAAGTCAAGCACAGAGAACTATGTCACCTACCTGCTGAGCTATCAGAACAGAGCACTTTGGTCCTAGTCGCAGCAGTTTCTCTGGTGATGGGAAAGCAAGGAATGTGGCAACATCCACAGGGGGAGACTGCACTGGAGTTGAGGCCTAAAACAGGCAGAATACATCTCAAGTTCATTCTTGCAAGTAAATAAATTGGTTCAGCAACCACACATAGGACAGGTCAGGACACAGCTACATCAAGTCAAAATCTGTTCTATTTGAAAATTGTTTGAGGCAGACATGAGTTCAGAGTTGGAACAGCCAAAATATGCTGGCACAACTGCACAGCATTGCATGTACAAGGTTCCCACCACTTTCTGAACATGGGAAGACATTTTCTACCTGTATGTTGCTACAACCACTACTCAGCCTTTCCCTCCATGCACATGTACACTTTAACAAGATCCATTTTCAAGTAATCAATTTTCTTTATTTCCTGAATGTTCTCCCTATTACAACAGTGCCAGCCCACACAGGAATGTGAATACCTGCCAGCACATCAAGTTCAGACTTATTCCAGAATTCATTTCCTCCTTTACTCTCCCCCAGCTGAGGAAACAGGAATTCATCTGGAAGGAAGCTTACCTGTGAATCAATTATTTTCTTAGGAGTCAGTGACTCCTGTTCTTCCTCTCCTCTCTCCTTTAGCTGTTGCTGTTCCTCCTCCTCTTCCTCCTCTTCATCTTCCTCTTCCTCCTCTTCATCATCATCCTCCTCCCCTTCATCATCACTAAGGTTTGAGTGTTACATGTTAATTGCACACTAGTAATTCCTGTAAAATGGCACTGAAAACATCTTTCCAAGAACAAAAGAACAGCCTCTCCTCAAGTCTTACTGCAAGAAGCACATCTCGCCTACAACAGACCAAGAGGACTGTCAGGCTTCAGTCACCCAGCTGACATCATCAAGAAAAGACCAAGGAACACAGTCAACAGCTAACACCAAGGTAAGACCACCCACAGAATCAAGACACAAGGCATATCCTGGTTATGGAATCCCTTGGCTGTGCTCCACATTCCGACCAACATCTATCAGCAATGATAGAGCTCTTACTTTAAAACAAGATAGGTGAATGGAAGTGTTGATGAAAACTGTCAGAAAATTTATGATTTGAACCCTGCCTACCTTAAAGATCCCAGTACAGCTGCCATATTGAAGCCTTCAAGGATCTCATGGAGTTGCTCACATACCTCTTCTCCAAGACAGTTACCTAGGTTGACATAGGAAAGGGAGTACACTTAACAGATGCACACGGGTTTGTTCTTGAGAATTTAGCTGGATATTCTTGTCTACCTCTTGTTTCTGAAATCAAACAACTATAAGCTACTTCTCCACAACACCTGAGACTGCACAGACTGCAGTTATCAAGCAATCAAACAGTTCAACAAATTTCAACAGCATTAAACAATGGTTAAAGACAAAAAAAACCCCGAATTTTTCCAGAGTGTTTGAGAGACTTCCTGTTAGTTCTACAAACAGCTCTTGTTCTCAGCGATTCTAAAACAAGGACACACAGCACAGCACCAGTGAAATGCAGTGACCCAAGGCATGAACAGCAAAAGCCAACTCATCTGCAGATGCACACAAAGGTTTTTGTTTGCAAGTATGAAGTACCTGATACAGCACTGAATCATTAAAAAGTGTTACTGAAAACAGGTATGGATATCAGTTTAATCTTTCCAGCTTATGAGATGTACCAAAAATGTGTAACAATTAAACAAGTTCATGGTTTAAGGAAACTTTCAGGATGGAACTGCTTCCTGTCCCAGGGTCATACAAGTTCAGCTACTCTGAGTACCTGTTTTAACTGCTGACAATTGCAAGACCAGAATATGATTCTGTCAACATTCTTCCTTGTGGTTTCTCATTGGAATCAAACAAGACATACTTTGATCCAGCAAACATACATACCATTGAGATCCAACTTCTCCAACTCTGCCTTATCTTCAATAGCTTCAGCAACAGTCAGAGCAGCATCTCGTTTGATCTCACAGAAAGACAAATTCAGTTCCTAAGAAGCAGAAGAACATCTGTTTGCAGAATTCCTATTAACATCTATCATCCCCATAAATTTAATGTGCTCATTTGAAAAGGTTCTCAGCAAAAGAGTATTTTTAATTGAGAGAAAAACAAAAACCTGACACATACTCCTACCTCATACCTGAAAGGGAAATTTTGAAACATACCAGTGTTAAAAGCAGCACTATTAAAGGTAGCCATCTTAAAATGCCTAGAGATCACTGCTCACCTAAAAAGGTAGCAGACATTTCAATCCTTAATCAGCTGATTGGAGATCTTGGCTTATCAAGGATCACAAGAGCACTGCAGAACTCACACTCCAGTAAGTCTAACTGAAGAAAGGTAGCTACTGTAGTAAATAGACTGCACATTTGCTTTTGACACTTGGATTGCAAGTTAAGGCCTTCAAAAGACAAGCCATGAGCGGTGCTACTTCTGACAAACACAGCCAACAGAGAAACCATGTGGACAGCCTAATAAGAGTAAAGTTACTCAACAGCCAGACACCATCCCCCACCATTCCATATTGTGCTCAATCCCTTCCTGAGAAGGTTTAATATTAACAGCAGAAGGGGAGCAGACCTTGAACGGAATGAATCAGCTGCAATTGCTTCATGCTACCCTCCCTTAACCATTTCTGCTCCGGAAAAAAAAAGGATTTAACTCCTGGCTGTTCATCTCAATATCCCTATTACGTAAGTTTTCCTGGAGATTCAGATACAAGTTTCAGAAGAACCAGCAGAAGCCCAAGCAAGAGATCTCACACCACAAGACACCTACTTCTTTCTGTACCAGATCACACATACAAACAGATATTAGAACTCAGATGAATTTTTGTATTTGATTGTTAAGATTAGGAATTACGTGTTCAGCATCTGTATCAGTACAGTTCTAACTCATGGCAGGTGTTTCTAGAGATCCTAGTTTACTTACACTGACTTGACTTCAGCCTGTCTAGCACATTGTCAGATTCAAGTCCTGTGCCAATTCTGACTCTGCAGTATTGCCAAAAACCTAAAAGTATTTGGACCTTTGATAGACACCCTAACAAAGAAAAAGCATTAGCTGTATGAACTATGAAATGCTGAAGAGATCACAAGCTGTTCATGAGGAGAGACATGTCAGTTCCCACTCATGATGCTCTGAGAAGTTCTAAAAGCAGCTCCTTCCATTATCAGATCTCTTGGCACTTGCCAAATTGAACCAACTGCTTCAAAACATCTAGGGTAGACTAAACAGATCACTGATATATCTCCATACAGAACAGCCCTAGAGGGATGTGGTGATGCCACTGATCTACAACACAGCTTACTGCTTTTCAGGTGGGAACACAGAACCTGCATCGAAGCGAATCCCACTTTAAAGTAATCAGTAGTAGTGGGAGGACAGAAAAAACACAAAGTGGAAAACTCAGTATTTTTCAAAAAGAGCTGGACAGCATAAACACAATACCTTTAATTTATGAAGCCCTTCCTTAACAGCATCAGCAATAGCAACAGCACCCTTTGAACGCACCAGGCAGTCTCCAAAGTTGATCACTTCAATCTGCCGCAGAGCCTTCAGAGTCTGCAGAGCAGGAGAGCACAAATTTGAAATACACATGGAAGTAAATGAAAGTCCTGTAACTTCTGGAATCTCATCTTCCCACTGCAGCATGACATGTGGTTCCACTGGCACAAAGGAGCCAAAGCTAACTAGACAAGACAAAACCCAAAGCAACTGCTTAAAACAACTCACCTCTGCCATGGCCACAGCTCCTTTCTCTGTGAAAGTGTTGTCATTCAAGTTTATAACCTTAAGCAGTGGGTTGATAGCAAAGGCCTGTGCCAGTGCTGTTATGCCAGGATGGTTAATTCCATTCTGAGGCATGTGGACCTCTTCTAGAGTCCCAATGATCTGGGAAAGGATGCAGATGAAAAAAAACCTATTAGGAGATATACTTAAGTCAAGAGCATACGGCTCTGCTCTTTAGGATTTGCTTAAAATTGTTGGAGTTTCAAAACTTCCCACGTTCTTCTACAGAGAATTATTACCAACAATTATGTTACAAATCTAAGTGCAATTACAGGCTCATATCAAGTGTCAGATTAACATGAAGCCCTGATTCAAAGAGCCACAAGTATCATCCTCCTAGTATGCCTACTACAGATAACTTAAAACAGGAGTTCTTCACCTGGGGTTCAACAACACAAACAGACCACACAACATCACTGGATATGGTATTTTTCTAATTACGATCTACATTTTGCCCTGACTGCAGAAGGAAACATGAGAAAGTTATGAGCATTGTTTATGGACTAACCAGCATGTCACAATATACAGTAATTAATCCCATTTTAGTAGTGCCATTCAGTCTGAGTTCTCCATTAATCATTTTGTTATGCACCTCAAATATTTAAGTCCTATTGCTGCCATGACACTGATTTGTCAAAAATCACATCCAGACAGTTCTTTAGGAAAAAATAGTCAACCTGCAGTATTGCTGTTAATATACCTGACAATACACATTATAATTTGGAAGAAATTTCTAGCAGCAGTCGAGGAAAGAAAAGGGAATTAAGGTGGCCCCAACTGCAGTGAACTCTCTTCCTCCAACAAAAGGGGAAGTGAGCCAAGGGCAACTAGAGAAAGCTGGGCAGCACTTTGAGCCCTGACCAGATGATCCTAGCAAAAACATTGGGTTGTTTTTGCCAGATGATTGAACAGCTAGGCAAAGCAGCTCTCAAGAGGTCAGCTGGTATACCTACCCTAGTGCCAGATAACATCCATTAGCACAGAGGGAAGAAAAGGAGTAGAACTACTATTAAATTACTCAGAAGATGACTGTTTCTCCCTCAAGTAACTACTTTACACAGCCACTAGTTATGTGTTTGAAAATTTAGGTCATATAAACATTCATCAAATCTAATTCCACTCACTGAAGACTCTAGTTTCAGCAGCAACATCGTGACTTCAGTGAGCTAACCACCAGCTCCTGCCTCCAAGCTGAGCAACCTCTGTGTGCATTATCTTTAACACTGGCACTGAATCATACCCTGCTCCAATTTGTTGTCAAGAAGATCTGGTTTGGTACTTACCCCAAAGGCTTCAGCCAGGGCAGTGGCACCGTCATTCTCCAGACGATTTCTGCCAGCCACAAATATCTTCAAAGCAAGAGGCTTGCCCTGGGCACTTGATTTCCTGTGACACTCCTTCAGAGCAGCTGCCAATATCTAAAGATAAAACAAGCAGTTTATACTATCTCAGCATCTCATTCTAAAGGAATCCAACTATGTTCTGTAGATCCACCTCAAGGAATACTTTGGTCACCACTGAAATGTATCTGCTTGTACAGCAGGGTGCACAATAAAGCTGTCTGTACCTACAACACTTGTACAACACTACGACACTATGGTCCTAGGCAAGAACTGATAATTTTGCAACACTAAAACACACCACGTCATAAAGAACATTTGATTCCTAAATAGGCAAACACACAAGCTCTTAGCAATAACAGTCCCAGTTTTCTGTTTCATCCAACAGGCAACACTCCCTTTAGCACTAGGTGTGACAATACTGCTCACTCAAATCCAAGGCTACTAGCACTCCTGACATGGAATCTAGTGTTTAGGATAGAATTATTTTCCTGTCTTGGAAAAACAGATGAGCTTTCCATACTTATTTCTCAAATTTATCCATGAAAATATGTAGAGGGGTGGGATCTTGAGACTGGAGAAACAGGCCAACAAGAATCTCATTAAGTTTAAAGGGAAATGTGCAGTCCTGCACATGGAGAGAGATAAACTCATGTATTGGGTTGACCCCATAAGCTGGAGGTCAACAGAGGGGCAAAGATAGCCTGGCAGAGAAGAACCTGGGGGTCCTAATGGGTAGGAAGCTGACTATGAGAGAGCAATATGCAACTTGAAGCAAAGCAAGTCTACAGCTGCATTGGGAAAAGCACTAACAGCAGGTCAGTGATCCTCTACTCAGCCCTGTGAAATACATCCGAGTACTGTGTCCAGTTCCAGGCTTCTACATGGACATAGTGAGATGAGTCCAGCAAAGGGTCACAAGGTTGATTAAAGAATTGGAGAATTTTACTCACTAGGAGAAAGCTGACAGCTGGGATTAAGGCTGTAGAAGAGAAGGCTCTGGGGGAGATATTATCCATGTGTAAAAACAGCCAGAACATCAGGATAAGGGGTGAAGGTGGTATAAAGGCAGAGCCAGACACAATTGTACACAAACTAATGCACAGAAAATACCATTTAAACACAAATGCCTTTTTTTTATTGTGCGGGTTATTAAACACTGGGATAGACTATTCACAGAGCTAGTGAAGTCTATATTCAAACCCTGACTAGACACAAGCCTGAAGAACCTGGTGTAGTTGCCTTGAGCAGGGGAGTTGACAGTCAGCAAAGATCCCTTCCAATCTCAATCATTATGTGCCACTGTGTAGGGCAGTCTGAAGTCAAATTCTGGCTCTAACCTCATTCCCAAAGAGGAGACAACCCTTACCTTGCCACCACCAATGCCCATGCCACAGTTGTTGAGCTTGAGCTCCTGCAGAGTGTAGCATGCAGGGCTCTTCAGCAAAGCCTCAAAGCCACGCACACCATCTGGCCCAAAGGCATTGTCACTCAGGTCCAGCTCCACCAGCTGGGCTCCAGCAGTGATGAGTGCATCCCCCAAAGAGATCTGCAAGGAAACAGATGGCAGTGAGTGGGAGGGAATGGATTAACTTTTAGTGACAGCGTCACTGCAGTGGCTAGGTATGACAGTGATGCTGCGAAAAAAAAAAAAAAAATCCCACTTTGAAGACATTCTGAAAACCTGCATGGGGAAATAAAACTTCACAGCTAAATCCAGACAGGAAGTTGTGCAAATTAAGCTAAAAAAACCCCATCAGGCAGTTACCAAGACATTATCCCATCCCTGTAAGTCAAATACATAATTTTTTAAAGTGGATTTCCCCCTCAACACTGCTGAAAGAAATACTCTTTTCATGATGCTGAGTTTATCATATTCTTGCTTCACAGGGCTCAAGGAGGCCAGGAGCTCTGTAACGGTCTTGGAAGATATTGTCACATGATTTATTTAGAAAGCTAAGCTCTCATTCTATCTATTGGATCATGAACATGTTTCCTCCAGTGACAAGTTCCTTCACCAGCATGGATTTGCATTTATCCGTCAATCAACTCTTCTCCACCTCATACAGGAGGAGCAAAGATTCACTCACCTATTCTGGGACATTTAACATTAACAGCACAGAAAAAGATGAGCTCTGTACCAAAAAACACACTCCCACAAAAAGCATGACAGGTGAAAAAAGAGGTTACATTAGTCAGAAATCTCAGATCTGTTTTCACTCACCAAAGCAGGGGGGATCTCAGACCTCAGCCTCCCTGTAAACATGTCACTCCAATGACACCTCTAAAATAAGAAACAGATAAAAACCGCTGAAATATTTAGGTCAACATAGTTGTATTAAAGATTTACATGTGCAAGCTGCATTACATCACTGGGGACAGCTTAATGCTGTCTTCCTTCCCTGGGGTTGTCAGTTGATTGTCATTTGACCACTAAAGAGCTACAAGAACTAGTGTTTAACATCAGTTCATTTGCAAGGACATAAAGCCACTGAAACAAACACCACAAATAACACAATACAAGATTTCTTACTTGTGTTCAACCTGAAATTCCTTTCTGCTGAGAAAATTACCATGGAAAAAAGCAACAGGATACATCAGGAATGCAGATTTTACTAAGGTATGGAGCTCAACAATCTGAACTTGCCTGAAAAGCCACACTTGGTGAGTAATGTGTATCAATGTTTCACAGCACTCTCCTTTGAGTGGCGGTGTCTCTACCAGCACAGCATCCCCTTAACATTAGGCTAGAGTTATAGTAGAGACACACAGCCTGGGCACAGATAAACCCTCCTGTTGCATTTCCTCCCTAGTCAGACATTCTCTGAACACTCATTCTCCAGAAGATCTGACCCAGCTTTTCCATTAGAACTTAACGTTTTGTTGCCGTGGCTCATTGTTTACAGATGCTGCCTCTGCAGAGGCTCTTCCTCACAGTTTCCCAGCTTTCAGATTGGAAGCCTTCTAAGCAGAAAGTTAAGAATGCAGAAGGTGGCTCCACTATCCCAAAGTCCCCAAGTTATACTGTATTTTCATATGATTATTCTTCCTACTGAGAGCTACCACCAAGCAAAATTCAGGGCTAACTCAAGGCAGGCTTCTGCAGGAAGAGCCTAGACAGGCCTTCAGTATTTTTACATTACTTCTTTCTCTTGACTATTTCCTGCTTGGGAATCTCACCTTGAGCTCACATTTCTTCTCCAAGGCTTTGGCAATGACCTTTGCAGCCTCCACGCCCACTGTGTTGCCTTCCAGACGCAAGGCTTCCAGGCCATCAAACTCTTCAATTTGCTTGATCACATCTTCAGCTGCAAAAGCAGATAATCTAGTTGGTCTTTCAACCATCATCCTAGGTAATAATACAATTATAACCCTCTGATCCAGCAGTACTTGCTCAACTCTACATTTAGCAAAAACGGCTGAACATTACATGAAAGAACCCTGAAACAGCAATGGGAACATAACTGAAGTGTCAGGTCACTAGAAAGACCATTCTCCATTCCCTACCCTGCCTTCTCATAATTTGTTCCTAGTTCTATTTTGATAGGCATCCTCCTATTTGCAAAAGTAACCTCTCTTACTTCCCAAATAAAATTCCTCTACCGTTCAGCATACGGTTTAGGAGCTAGAGTGCATGTGCCTACAAAGGTGCAAGGACTAAGTTAAAAGCTGATGGGAATTGGTGCCACATCAACAGGAAAAAGTTCCCAGTGACCAACAAAACTTCAGTAGATGTCTGTTTAGCAAAGGTGTCAGGGTAGAACAATTTAAATTCTAAAGTAATCCTATGCAAGGCACAAGAGCAGGCTGCAGACCCTCCCCTGTCAATGGGCACTTGTTATCATTCCCAAGCTCCAAAGCCTTTCCCCATAGTTCAGTAGCTTTGCACTACTAAAATGACCTATAAAAAGGCATCGCCTTTGGAATTAGTAAAAAAAGGTAAGCACTACAGCAAATAACATCTCTGAAAAGCATGTTGTTTTTCCTGGAGTGGCAGAAAGGTTGATCAAAAAGTATATACATTTTCTCCAGATATTTACTACATTAGCAGCCACTGTACAACTCTTACGATGAAATGTGCATACACCAACAAGTGAGACATCCCTCACAAAAACCCCAACAACGTAAGAGTCTAACAAATAGGCCAGAATTTGGAAAGAAACTGAACTACTGCAGCAGACTACTGTATCAGCCCATTCTTCTGTGCAGGTCTTATTCCAAGAGCTGTGATCCACTTGCTTCACTGTTTTTATAAATAAAGAGTATGATTTCTAAAGCACAACAACTGTCAAAAGTATTTAGACAGAACACTAGGAATACAAGAATTAAAAACCAGGGACCCAAATGCCAATTCCATCAGCTGCAGCACTGCCAGGGCACCAGGTCAAAGCAGAGTACCAGAACTGAAGGAAATGCCTCTGTCTGAAGCAGCTGCATGACACTTGCATCACAGATATTATGACAGCTTGTCCATGCAGGATTAGCAGGAGGTTTATCACAAGATTTTATAACTTCAGGGAGACGCTTGCAGAACATAAGGGTATTTTCTCTTACCATCTTCAGCTGTGTTCAGTTTAAGGCTCTGGCCTTTGAAGCTCAACTGTCCACCACCCACTTTAGTTTTGGCAAGTGATTCTGCCAGCTTAGTGATGTCTTCTGATGCCATTTTTCTGCTTTTTTTTTCAGAATTTAAGAGCTGTCAATTAAAAGAAATTGTCATCATAAAAACCCCTCAAAGTATGATACATAATCTGCATGAATAACCGTATTTATTTGAACACTCATGTGTTTTCTGTAACTGAGCTATCTAATTGAGTTTTCAGTGTCATTAGCATGTTCCCCAGAGCTTAGGATAGCTAGACTAGATTAACGTTTCAAAGCCAACCAGCCAAATGGTGCCAACTCTTCCAATACTGACAAGACTTGGGTTTTCATGGAGTTGTTACACTTCAAAAATAAAACAGTATGTAAAACTATGGATTAAGGCCACAATAAGACATTACTCTTTGTGCAACACTAACAATTACAACGTAATATTCCTCTCTCCTCAAACCCCATCCTTTAATTATACATGCTGCACTTTCCCTGCTCTCCAAAGCAGGCTAGAATGAGCACAACTCTTCTTCCTTTTCAGTGATATCCCCAGTAGTGCCCTTGTCAGCACAGTTCCAGAACCACCGAGTTGTGAAAACATTGTGTGCTGCATACAAATCTATCTGAGGTTTCTGTGTTCGCTTTCCTTTCAGATGCCCCACACAAATTTGTCACACATTAAATAGGATGATCATACATTGACAGTAAATTAGCTAACATTTTGCCTTTGAAGCTAGTCATGCCTGGTAGCATCTGTATAGCATTATTTAATGAATATTAACCACTGTGTGAAGGAACTGGCCTCTATCCATCCAGCAGGATAAAGAGCATGTTTCTTATCCGAGTACCTCCACTGGGATAAGAGACTACACACAACTAATGCTTAGAAGCAACATAGTTAAACAGACTTCACGTGTCAGAAGGGATGAAGTTTCATTCCTACAACAGAAAACTGGTTCCTTTCCATTCCTGTCTGACTTAGAAGTGATCCCACACTCTTGTAGCTCTTTGATCTCAACAGCACTGGTTCTGAACAGCCTCCTCAACTAAAGCTGTATACATACACTTTCCTCCTGACACCCAGCTGTGAAGCCTCCAGCTTTCCCAGAGCATGGCTTGTCTTCAAGCATGATTAATTTTAATATTGCTTTTGGACATGGGGATGGGGGAGAAAGTCTCTAAGGTTGAACAACATCACTTTTCTAGGATAATTATCCTCTCAATTAGGTGGTGCCAGTAGAAAAACACTCCTACCAGGCCAGACACCAGACTTGTGGATGCTTCCAACCTCTGCCAATTCCAGATTTAGAAGGAAGAACAGGAGGACATCTTCCAGCCTGTGAAGGCTTTCCCCAACAGGAACAGAAGTTAGGAGCTAAAGAAATCAGTCTGTTCACCCAGTTCAATTATTAACTTCACTTTTAAAAGTCAGTTCTGTTCTACTGTGATATTATTCTTCACAGGCGCACTCACCCCCTTGGCTTCTCTTTCCCTTGTCTCCCTTTACTGTCTTTACCTTACACACAGACTCCTTCCTAACTTCAACACACAAACCCAGCACCCCATCCTGAAGCACATGTTACTGCAAACGTCAGCCACACCCAACCATCAACCTACCAGCGGTCTCTTCACTGCTAGTTCTTCTACAGGCAAAGCTTTGGGGAGGGGGAAAAAAAAGAAAAAAAAATAAAAATCGAGGAGTTAAGACTCTTTGGCAAGTAAAACCAAAATCTGGAAATGCCTGAAGACAGGCTTAGGGGCTGCATGAAGAAGGCGGACACTTCTTGAGGGCCAATAAAGTTAATTCAGGCGAGTGCTGGAGGGGCAGTGCTCTGCCCAGCCACCCGCGGGGAGGGGCCCGCCCGAGAGCGGGGGGCACGGGGTGAGAGCCCCGGGGGGTGCCCAGGGCCCCTCTNCCCCCCGCAGGCCGCCCGGCCCGCACGCGTGCCCGGCGGGGCCCTGCACACCGCCTGGCTGTACCTGCGTGCTACGGCCAGACCCCCCCGCGCAGGAAGGGGCCTCGCAGCCGCAGGGTCGGTTAGGGTGGAAGAGACTCTGACATCATCAAATGCAACCTGTGACTGTACACCAGAATGGCGGCCACGGCGCCGAGTGCCACATCCCGGGACAGTGATTCTGCTACTGCCCCGGACAGCCGGTTCCAATGCCCAGCCGCCCTTTTCACGAAGAAATTCCCGTAAAATCCAACGTAAAGCTCTCCAGCACAGCTTAAGACTGTGTCCTCTCGTCCTGTCACTGTCACGTTGGTTTGCAGGACAGCTCCATGTGCACGTTGTGTGTGACATTTTCTTCTGAGTACAGGAACAGAAGCACACGGGATGAGAGCAGGTGAGCTGTGCACAAACCTGCCTGCTACTGCAGTGGGTTTGCACAGCACCCCATGCCCTCCCCTCTGAGCTACAACCTACAGGCTCGGGTGTAGGTACCATTTCAGGTGCCAGATACCTGGTGACATCAGTATGGAGATGGGTAATTAGGCAGGGTTTATTCTGCCATTTGATCCCAAAACATTGTAAGAGGCATTTTCAAGCCTCTCACAAATTTCCCAGCTCTGGTTTTAAGAGGCAACAGCAAATGCTTATATGGACCCAAGAAAAGGATGTCAGTAGTTGGTGATCCTGGGTGACCTGGCACTGAGGTGGAAGGGCATGGTAGGCCTTCTTCCTTCTGGAGGGGATACAAAAAGCAATGGGGTTTCTCTGTGCAGCACGACAGCTGAAGGAATAAGAGCCATAAACTGGTGCAGCAACCTGATAGAAAACTGGAGCAAAATTTACCTCACAAATAAGAAGGAGTTTCTCTTGCGACTGAAGAACATTAAGAAGCACTTAGGCACTGACTAGACTATGGTTGTGTGTGAGAAGCATAAAGCTGCCAGAATACATAGAGCTGATGATGGAATAAATTAGTGTGATCTCGAGAAGGAGGTTGAACCTGGAAAATATAACAAATTTGACACCGGTTATTAGTTCCTTGTGATTTTTTAGCAATAAATAGGATCATAATAAATACATCTGATTCCCTTCCCTGTAATTCTCACAAATACTGCATAATTACCTCTGCCAGAGGGGCAAGAATTAAGTTGTTGACTGTAGGTGCAGCTGTATTGGAATGTAGGTGTACTGTGCAGATTCTATACATTCTCCCTATAAGAACAGCTTTACAAATCAAAGTAATTACTATGACACTGTGTCTAGCTTGTAGCAGGGATTTGTGCTGTTTTGACTCTTGCTGACTACCTGAACAAGACACCTCAATAATCATGTTTTCAAATTGGGAAAATCTTCATGTTAACCATTAAGGAGAGATGCTTTTTCACGAGAGGAGCAGTACATGAGGGACCATCTTGCAGAACACCTCTCGGTCTTACAGGCAAAGGAAATTGGTCTGGAAGGAAGTACAACATGACACTCAATTGAGAAATGCAGTCTGGAACATGAATGTTCTTGAATTAAAAACTAGTACTTATTCTAGCGTAAGCCTTGATTGTGTGTACATTTTAGTTTTGCTCCTCTTTCTCCTTGGCTCCTCTTAAGCTTTCTTCTTCTCATCCAGCTGTGATGTTATTTCCTTTCAGAGGTGCTGCAGGGTTGGAGATGTCCTGGGCTCTGTGACTCATTTGATGATGGTTCTGTGAGACTGCCCTTCCACTGTGATCTGGCATATCAGCTCTCCCCATGTTTACTTTCTCCCAGCAGACCCGCTCTACCTTTCTTCTCCCCAAAACTACCTCAACAGGGTTTGTCATTTAATGTACATTTTGCCCAGCAGATTCTACACCAGAGGCCCAGCTTGGTTAGACTCCACTCATTGTCATAGTGTCGCTGCCTAAAAATAAGAGGAAACAAATCAGCTGAAGAGATAATAAAAATAAACATTGTTTTATCCATGGATAACAGCTATCTTTGGATCATAACCAGTATCTTACAAAAGGGCATTGTGATAAAATATTGCAAAAAGCATTAGACAGTGTTCTCCAATGTCATATGATACACTATACAATTCTCAGCCTGTATTTCATAAATTAACAGTTTATTGTGTTGACGGTGCTGCCAGAAGCCAATCCTACTCAGTAGAATAAAGTCTTTGCTTTTCTGATCAACATGTTTTAAAATATTAAACAAGTTTAATACACTTCAGATGTTACCTTCTACCTGCCTCCAAATCTTGTCAGAGTTGCTTAGCTGCAAAGCACAAAGTGACACTCTTGTGGGTCACTGTAAATAGAGAAGTGAGACACTCAGGAGTAAACATGTCACTGATTACATTGGAAAAAATCTGGTAATTTAAACCAGTGTCAGTCTGGAAATGATTAATCTGATCACAGAATCCTTTAGGGAGCAGAAAACCTGTTCTACCAGGGCAGCTGTACTGGAAGGTTATTAGGAGTCAGTGATAGTGGAGCTGGGCAGGGATGGGTAACCCCCCCATCTAAGGTGGTCTTGTGTATCTGTGTCTTCACAACCACTGGGCCTCCTTTGCTTCCCACCAGCAGCTCTGTTCCTGGGGCTCTGCTATGGAGATTCAGGTCACTTTCTGGGAATATTGAGGGATTTGGGATGAAAACAGGGCAAAAATCTGGTTCCAAAAAAGTGCCTAAACTCATATGTGCATACACAAACATTTTATATGAATTTTAAATAATAGCATAAATTATATAACTATAATCTGAATAACATAAAATGTAAACTATATGTGCATATACACATATACGATGCATGTGTGTATATATATGTATTTGTGTGTATGTGTATATGTGCACATATCTATACATATATGTAGTGCATATTCCTTTCCACCCAAAGATTTATGTTTTCAGAAGATCTTATTTATAGGGAGCCCCCTCAGCAGTGCAGGGTGGAGTAAGGTCTGGCTGGAGCAGATAATTGCTCTGCCATAAGCAATGGCTCTGGCCCCCAGCCAGCGAACATGTATGGGTGGGCAAAGGGGTCACTGCTTCACATATGTGATAATCCCGGGGGGTGTCCTGTAATTCAGCTCAATGCTGCATTCGTATGCACGCAATCCCTCTGCAGAGGCACCTTGGCTTTCTTTTGGAGTGTATTTTTTATATCAGCAAAAACAACCAGGAAGCAAAAAAGTGTTGCATTAAAATTAGAACGGAGAGTCGACTGCTGAATCAGTTTTGATTGTTTGGGGCTTTTTTT